>CAIGRB010030814.1:60419-73617 GCA_903798255.1 Fraxinus quadrangulata | reverse complement strand
CGTTGTGAAAGGTTCTTGAGAAGCATAATGAAGAAGCAAGACGATGAACAGTGATCTTTATAGAACGCACGATATACAGACGTGAAGATAATAGTGCGATGAAATGGCGTATCTTTTGGATTTATAGGGATTTGTAACATTGTACCTTTCCAGGTTATAGAAGGAAATAATGATTGAAATTTTTGGGAATTTCAAATATTGTCGAAAAATACAAATGAAGAACATGGCAAAGGTTAATAATTGATATTAATTTTGCCATATTGGGGGATAATTGTTGACATACAAAAAGTGTAGCCCAAATTAAATAGTTCAAGGAATGAAGCCCAATTGGAGAAGTCTAGACAAAGGTCCCAATAGGACCATTGATGAATGCAATGGAGGCCCAAGAACAAAGTAACGTCATCGCCCAAGATTGCAAGACGCCTAGAATTTGAGCGAATGGAGTGCCTTACTATTGCCCATAATGAATAAGCTCGTTCTCGTCCAAACCTTCGAGTCGCCCAGGATCTTAGCAAACACGAGATATCATGGTTATCCAGAATAGTAGTTATTGAAGCAGTTATTGAACAATCTCATCACACCCCACGATCCAAGGATTTCAGTTGTGGGCGGTTGAACGACAAGAGTAATGGCAACAGTTAGAGATGACAGTTTCACAACAAATCGATCATCATAAAGAAAGTAGGTAATTATAGAGCACCAAACAGTTTTCAAGCAGTTCTTCCCAAAAGAATATAAAAAAGAAGAGAAGACATAGAAGAAATGACCCCGAATCAAACACTCTCAACAGAGAATATGTAATTTCAATTTCTTAGTTTAACTTTAAAAAACTTTTTTTAGTACTCGTGTGCTTGCGCCCATTGGAGGTATTCTGTTTATTTTCGATTTGTAAACCTTCGTCAAATAAAACACCCATTTTTGGGACTTTGTTTCAAGAGATTTGTTCCTTACACAATCGTCTGAACCTTTTTTAATTGTTAGCGACAATCCGCGCGAAATAAGTGGCTATTTTTGTTTCCCAATTGTAGATCTTTCTTTTGGTAATTGCAAGATTGGAACAACCCTATATCCCATCTTTTTTCTCAAGTAGCCACAGTAACGAGCTAATAATTTTTGTTTCTGGATGTAACTCTAGTTGAAAGACGACCTTCCCAATCTTTATTATTTTATAGGGGCCATAGTAACGAGCTAATAATTTCTTACGAGTCTAACGATCGCTATCTGCTTTCTATAAGATCATAACTCTTGTAAATGTATTTGTTGCACTTGGAACAGCCAAACCGAATCATCACGTCCTTTAAAAACTTAATCAAATCCACACGCAAACCATTAAATAACCATTTGATTTCTATGGAGATTTCAAGAATATTTTATACACGCGTTTCTTCTTCTTTGCTGCTTTCCGCTTAGTGCCATCACCCACTCGTTGCGTCATATTTTATATAGGTCTTCCACGTGGACAAATTTTAGAGGTCCATTTTTCCTTCAATTATGTTTTGTAGTGTTTCTGGAGATTTCTGGATGCTGGGGGGTAGAGAAAGCATACATGAATAAATGCCCCCGCGGACATTATGGATTGTTTAAAAAGTTCAAAAAATTTCCTACCCATTAAGGGCTCAGATAAACCGAAGTGTTAAATGCACTAGTGGTGGTTAATTTTTAGTGAAATTTCGATTATTAAATAATAATGCTAGCTCTTAAATAATGTCATTTACTATTATGATGATAAAACATCGACGATATGACAATCTATGTGAAATAATGAGATTGACCAATTCAATTTTTATTAGAGAGAGAAAGAGATATGAGGGATAATTAGTTAATACATCACTGATGTTCCTTCATCATAATGATAAAAAGTATTACTCATTATTAAATTAGCAATCTAATTTAAAGTATATTGTTCATTCATTTTCTGGAGCTATTTTTTTGTTTTTTGTTTTTTTTTAATTTGAATATTTGTCAACTAGACTTTCAAGTTAGTCTTTTCATATGCCAAACTAATAGAAATTATCAACAATGTTTTTAACCATAAAGAGATGGCATACATTGAAGATAAGTAAATTTCCTTATTGGTGAGTTGCAATGTTAGAGTAGACATGTTCAAAAGTCTAGTTTCAGCCAGTTGCAAACATAAACGTATAAGATAATATAATCAAGATTTCTTAGGTCTAAAGCAAGAGAGGAAGAACCACAAATAACATTCACCCCAACTGTGACTACTCCTAAATTAACGAGGATAGAGGTTAAGGTGTAAATTAAACCAGATGCCAAAGTGTAGCACAGCTTTTTCAATTTTGTGCCTGCGATGTAAAAAAAAATTAAAGATAACATTCACCCTCATTAAGCATGTATGGGAGTTCACCAACTTCCTCAGACCAAAACGGAATACAACTTTCTGGAACTTCCAAATTTAAGCAAGGAAAAAAAATATATAGCTCATTAAAAAGTTATAAATTCAACTTGTACAGAGTTCATACAAGGACATCAAACATCTTTAGATCTTAGTATTTCACAAAGTGATGTATGGTTTGGTTGCCTGTTCCAACGTTGCGGTATTGCCAATAGACTAAAATGCTGTAAATTAATGCCAATACCAGTGGTAAACCTGCACTAATGGATCTCAGCTCATTGATCGGCATTAATTCCGAAGATGCGAACCTTGTGCATATGTGGGAACTTGGCAACTACCAGAATAAAAACAGCCAGTGTGTTGAAGAAGAGCATAGGATGTTGATAATCTGTTGTGTGCGAGGCTATCAAGTACCTTCAGAGAAAACAATGATAAGGACGAATTGATTCCAGTTAATATGAGATATTTTCGACCCAATAATTACAAGTAGCCAGAGTAAACACAGAAGAGAAAAAAGGATATTCCTCTTTGATTAATCAGAAAGGGATTCTACCAAGATAAGACAAAAAGGTGAGATCAGGAGAATTTTAATGGATTGTTGCTGATCGTAAAAATTGTCTCGTAACAAACATTTAGACATTCAAATTAAAAATTATAGCAGGATAGTCGTGATCCGTGTTTCTAAAGTGCAATGTTTAAAACTCATTAAATTTCTTTCACCTTCAAAGACGGGACCCGTAAAACAAATTACATTGTAATAATGCTTCAGATTAAGTTGATATCCTTTCAGACTTCAACCTTTCATAGCTTAATCTAAAAATTTAAATTGGAACCTGTGAATCAGATGTTCAACTAGGTTTTTAATGTAATGATATTGCAAGGATAAGCAATCAAGTTTTATTTATTGTGCTCCAAACCTTTTCCAGACAATAAATCAAACGTATTATACCCAAAGAATATGCAATAAAAGACAACAAATGGAAATAAAATTTATATAAGAATTTCTAAAATTTGCAGTCCAAAGCAGAATTCCCCTGCTTGTATCACAACTATTGCCTTCGTACATTTACCAGTTGCTGCTCAACTTCCTAGTTGCCAACCTAACCACAGCATGCCTAGTAATATCTAGCATAATTATCGTGTGAATTAGTTAATGTCAGTTACTGCATATAGTCTAAAAAGATCAAGAAGTTCCAGGCACTGACCATTCTAAATCACTAAAGTTCATTGTATTCTCCAAAATTGCAAAGTCAATGCCACAATAAATAAAGGCAAATACTCAAAACAAAAGGAACATCCGGCTAGAAAAAAGTTCGAAGCCATTTGAACAACACATGAATAACCCCAACATGCAACATCAGTTTACAATGTGTTCTAAAGCTATCGCTAAATAATGACAGATATATGAAAGAACCCTCATCAGAAGTTCACAGCAAAAGAAGAAAAAAAAAAGTGAAGCTAAATATCCATTTGTTTCTGATCAAAAATACCCCAAGGCCCATTTGGTTGGCCAGGAATGGTATCCAGGAAGGTAATTTGATTGCAACAGAGAAGATTTCAGGGATTAGTACGTTTAATTGAGCTTAGAAAATGGAAACTGATGTCTTAAAATCTCAGATAGCAGGACTAAAAGCAAGTTATGTGAAACTCAGTTCCACCTGGGTATCGTGGTTTCTAGCTCCTTAATTCAACAAAAAGCTAACAGAACTCCTTACCTAAATGCTTTCTAAACCACCACCACACACAGTTGCCCTTTCCTCACTACATATTCTACAATCTATCAAATATCATCAACTTCAAGACCAACTGCACAACCAAATGAGCATATACTTGAACCTTTTGTCATGGATTAAATAATGGCTACAAAGACAGAGTTTCCACTATCTCATAACTGGACTGCAGAGAAGCTTATGGTGATATGGTGGTTGATTGCTGCACCACCAATCGTCATGGTCATGCCATCTTTGTCAATACGTTCTTTTTCACTGTGCAGTGACACAAGATAAGCAATTGCAAAACTTTCATTGCAACAATATTCATCAGTTTACCTCTTTTACATATCTAAAACCCTCAATAACAATTTTAGATTGACTCAAGGTTTATGAGTGCAACGTTATTGATATATTAATACTAGTTTTCCCACATTGACAATGAACAGATCTTGCTTACAATAGACATTGTGTCACTTGTCATGAATTCAATTTATATGCCTATAAAATGATATGGAAAGGGAAAACTATTGCTCTATACTTCTTAGCACAAACTCTAAGCAAGCTATCTCAACCAATCACATAGCATTAAGGAGGAGCGGCAAACTTAGGAGCAAGGATTGTCTTTATAATTGGGAAATCACATTCATGTTGTTGAATAGAAAAAATAAAATAAAATAAAATAAAAATAAAAATTGTTGATCATTCTACGTATGTTATCTACTCTTCTATAGCAATTGCAGGGCCCTCTTGATTTGAGTTTCAAATGAGCTTATCCAATTTGGTCTTTATTCTGCTTTACCTTGTGGAAGTTCACACACAATAACAATTGGAATGCATACAGAAAAATTCACTAATAAGACCAACTATTTTAAATGGATATAAATGCTGACAGATTAATGTGTAAGAAGAATTAAGGCATGGGCTTATTGCTTGTCTAAATATTTCTCTACAGGGCAATTCCAATCTTCAATGTCTATGCTAGATAAGTGTTTGGGAGGATTAGTAAAGAAATCATGGAGCATTTAGAACTAAACTGCAACACCGTTTAACAATATATGAATGGCTCAATATTAATTATAACCATGCCATTTTAAAATCAAAAGCTCTGTGTAAAAAAAAAAAAAAAACTCACTTTTGATAATTAATAAGGAGAAAACATGCTGCATACAATCAAGATTGAGAGAATACTTACAGCACCACGGGTACGACTGTCAAAAACTTCCTATTGCGAGTGAGCTGCTTGCCGTTGTCTATTTGCTCCCACCAAGTCAACCTATTGTAGATACCCTGGTCATCTGAAAACGGTGTTCCCTTCTTCCAGTGAAAGCAGCGATAAGTAAACTAGACCAAAGATGAGAAAATTCACCACATTTGCATACAGAATACAAGCTCTATCCTAGCAGATACATTGACCTAGAAAAAATAACTGTCTATAAGAGTTTTTTTATAATGAAATCAATAAAGGAACTACTTGGGACCCATAGGCAGAGTCCACATAATAATATGATAAGTTCGTGCTGATAAAGTAGTTTGAATGCACCCAATTGACTGAAACCTGTGGTTCTGTGTTGTCGTGTAGTTCCACTATCATCCATGACCACAGAATTCTGTCATTAATTCATATATAAGCTATATCTTAATTTAGAAAAAATAAAGTGCTAAATTGATCGTGCACATAAATTAACATATTCAACACTGTTAAAATGTTATCTAAATGTTTAATCATATCATAGATTCCACAAGAAGCAGAATAGTAGCATAACTGGTTAACTTTTCTACTTAATTCTCAGCTAGTAAATCATTCTCCTATGATATTACCTCCATTAAACATAAAAACGATTGCCTATGATGTTATAGAACGGTTTAATCAAATGCTATATAAATATTTTATCAAATCATAGATTCCACAAGAACAAAAACGATTGCCTGAGTGGTTTTCTGCTTAATTCTCAGCTGATAAAATTCTCCTCGGACCATAGCCCCACTAAACATCAAAAACAATATTTTGCAGTTACTATCATCAGAAAATATTATATAAATATTCAATTAAATCAAGGATTCCACAGGAACCACAATCATTATATAATTGGTTAGTTTTTCTACTTAATTCTCAGCTGGTAAATCATTCTCCTCGGACAATATAAAACCTTCCAGCACACATAAAATTAAGTAAATCAAACCCTAACAACAAAGAACAATATACCCACGCCCTAACATCACAAATAAACATTATTACTAAGTCGACATTTATATATGTGTAAATAAATTTGAACGTACGAGGAAATGGGAAAGATGAACAATTGTCCATGCCATGCCAGGGGAACAACCGAAAACGGATAGCACAACCAGCCACGAGAAGAACAATATTAGGATGTATGTGGTCCACACACCGGGGTACGTGAACCACTCCGTATTCCGATTCATATCCGTCGGCGGCACCGCCTGAACATACAAATTCGCCATCACAAATCACGTTCCTCCAGAAATTTTCAATCCAATTACTAATTCCACGCTCCTTTCTTTTCCCCTTCCAAAATTGATATCGTGGATTAAACGAATTGGAATTGGAATTTGATTAGACGCAAAAGAAAAGGCAATGATATTTGCGTGTGCCCCTTCCCCTCTCTTCTCTCTCTTGATATATATATATATATAGGAATAGTTATTTCTACGGCCTGCCTGTTTGAGCTCCGTTATTCTCCAATAATCCATTTTTGATAGAAAATATAGTTAAAAAAATAAAGATTTGAACTTGTATGTAATATTATTTAATTAAATTATATGTAATTGAAAATAAGGGAGAGAAAACATATTTTTAAAAAAATGAAAATAAAAAAAGTCTAGTGTGTATTTACAGATTTTATCTTAATCTTTTGTGTTGTTCACGATCCCAAACCTTTAATAAATTAGTACCTCATATTCAAATGGATGATTTTTTTTAGTTTGAACGTTAATCGACCCACTAAATTGAGTTTGACCAATTTTAAAAGGGATAAAATGATAATTTCGAATTAAAATTGAAAAAAAAAATATCAAAACTCAATCGCTGTTCATCTTCTCGAAATTGACTAATTTTTTTTTATTTTACTTATTTGACGGTAACATTGGAAATATATTTTGGCAACTTAGCATTTAATCTAATCCAAACTCTTACTGCTTGACCTTTAATTTTATGCTATTTTCACTCGCGAGTCAATCTCATTCTAATTGAGATTTAATTATTCTAATCTTTTGTTGGCTAACAGATTCCCTGTTGGAATCACGTGCCCTGAGCGATTTGAAGGGCTGTGTCTTTTCGTGAAACCTACTAAAATTTGGAACGTGTTTCTTTAACCATAACTTCTCAACCTCTATAAATCGAACATGATGATCTAAATTAATTCCATATCATATGTATTGATTACATTATACTAAATCATTGCATAATCATAGGTTTTTGTTGCATAAAAACTCATTTAAAGTAAAGAGTGGAAAAATCAATTTCGAGTTTGTTGGTCTACGTAAGTTGGAGTACTCTTATTGTGGGACGTGATTGTCGTATCTTGGAAGACAAATACCAATCATCGCACCCGTGCAGGACATCATTATCTTAAGAAAAGAGAATCGAATTCTCGCTTCGATCAAATTCTTTCTCATATATTTCTCGTTTCTACTTTACATATTATGTAAGACGAAATTCTGTACACACGTAGAAGGTATGTTATTGAATATAATTTACACACGTTTAAATATTTTTCCAACACTTCCAACTCTGGTGTGACCTTGAGCATTAAATAGAATTTAAACGTCAAAAATTGAAGGTAATAATCATTTATTGTAAACTAAAAAAAAATAAAAAATAAAAAGGATTATATAAGTTGGGTTGATAAAGATTTAGTAGCTTTGTCCATTTATGTCCGTGTTGACAACGGCAAAAGATTCTAACTACTTCAATTACGCATAATATGGTCGGAGGGTGAAGTCTTAATCTAAAAATAATTCAAAATTATTCCAAACTACACGCCCCTTAGACCGGTATACCTTCCTATTTTTTCCTTTCTGATTTAGTTCAAGTAATGCCGAGGCTTGGAAACTTTATGGAAATGAAACAAAATTTGAGTTTTGTCGAAATGGCCATTCCTCATGGAGAACTTGAATGTGAAAACAGAAATGAAAACAATGGGTGCCGTAAATTAGAGACTGATGGTGCTGGCCTTGTCAACTTCTGTACAAATCTTCTCTTCGTAGTTTTCCTTCCGTAACATCATACTTCGAAAGCCTAAATCGGGTCTAGATATCTCAGGGACTCGGTGTTCATCAAATCTGCATGGACATCAGCTTGATCGTTAGGCGGTAATGATATAATTAACGAGACCATTGCTCCTTCAATGCTCTGGCACAGATCTTCAACATCATTTTTGCTCATCTAATCCAGGATATGTTTCAGTTTTCCTATAAAACGAAGCCATGATTTTATTTTCACATTTTGTTCTCTGTTGCCTCGCACATGATGTCAGATTCAAGAAGCAAGGATGATCGTTCTTCAAATGAGGAGCAGACCTTTGACAGACAGATTTTAGCCTTCAATTTTACCTCGTCATCAACTGTAACTAAAGGCATATCTTGATTGTTCTTGAGCATGTATTCAACTTGTTCTACTCGTCTCCAAATGGAGGGCAAGAATCACAAATTACATTGGCAAACTGTATGGTGGTTCGTTGCACTTTGGCCTGATCCTTGCCGATATGGGAATGGCTATTGGCCCCAATCTTATAACTGCTCGTAAGATCTCGTCCTCTTCCCTGTCTCTTCAAGGAAGAGCCCTGAGGTACTGGATGCAACTGAAGAACACCAAGGGCTGATTGAATAGAGAAATCAAGAATCCAAAAGTGAGTCTTCTGGAATATAGAGATGCTACAGAAGTTTGACGTAGTGATCGGGCAACAAATCCGTATACAAGCACAAGAACTTAGATCAGAAAGTTCATCGGCAAAAAACTTGCTTTCTCAAATTGAGAACATCTCCACTTGTACATTCGTCACTAAGTTCTGGTTTTCCTCTTATTTCTCAAACGGAGAACACGTGAAACAAATACTCAATGACTCACATGCTTGATGTAATTCATAGCATGCTCCTTCCAGTTGAGAGATGTATTTGATCTAATAATTGCTGAACCGTGCAAATAACATACATCAATTCGTAGCAATCGGAGCGTGCATATGCATGCTAGTGTGAAAAATGCAGGCAAAACTTCATGTCCAGTACACAACAATGGTATAACTCGAATAATAGCATAGTAGATACCATTTTAAAGATAAATCACTATTAAAATAACTTTAGTAGATATTCATCAAACAGCAATAAGTGTGTGATCGCCCAACAAGAAAGATGATTAATTGGCCCTTATCTACATATCCATTAGATACTTCAAGCTTTTGATAATATAGTCATAATGTCTATATACATGACTTTATTCTTAAATTCTAATAATATTGCGAATTTATGTTCAATTTGATTGAACAACATTGTAAACAACATAAATTGAATACACTATCTATCAAAGTTTATATTGTCCTTGAAAGAAATGATGCTATATTTTATGTTATTAGTTATCAAGATGAAATAAAATTGAAACTAAAGTGATGAGGCCGAAGGGAAAATTTGGGTGGTGAAAATGAAACGAGGTTCGGACATTGGTTCCTTGGGGTGAGTTCTAGGAATGGCAGTCTCGTGAATTCCATCATGACCAAGGACAATGATGATATTTCAAACAGACAATATTCTTGTTGGCGTCGATCACTAAACCATAGGACCCATAACTCTCCATTTCATTCAACATTCAGATACAGAAAACAGTCTATCTACATCAATCTAATCCAATCCGCCATTAAACCCTAATTTCCCCATTTCCCCGGATATTCACTTCAATATAAAGACATACAAATCAAAAAATTCAAGAAATGGGGGATGTTGCAGATAAATTGGCATATTTTCAAGCGATCACAGGAATCGAAGACCCCGATTTGTGTACGGAAATTCTCTCTGCCCATGGATGGGACCTCGAGCAAGCCATTTCTTCTATCACCTCCACAGACAACCATCCACCCGGCGCCGCGTCCGGGTCCGCCACCGCAAATACAAATCCAGAAACTGAAGACACTGGATTAGTTCTGGCGGCGAACGGCAATAATCAACCCCCCGGCGTTGTCTGGAAATTGGTAAAGCTCCCGTTTTCTATCATTTCGGGTAGTCTAGGGCTGATTTCTGGTGCAGTTGGGCTCGGTATATGGGCGGCGAGTGGAGTCTTGTCGTACTCGCTTAGTATGATCGGGCTTAATAATTCGGGCCGGGCTGGTACTACTCCGTTGGTGTCAGTGTCTCAGTCCACGTCAGAGGCTGTGGATTTTGTGTCGAGTTTTGAGAGGGATTATGGTAGGATGAGACCGAATTTTGTGGCTGAGGGTTTCGTGGACGCGTTGCAGAGGTCTAGGCATGAGTACAAGCTTTTGTTTGTTTACTTGCACTCGCCAGAGCATCCTGATACACCTGCATTCTGTGGAAGGACTTTGTGTAATGAGACATTGGCAGCGTTTGTCAATGAGAATTTTGTGGCCTGGGGTGGAAGCGTTAAGGCCAGTGAAGGATTTAAGATGAGTAATAGCTTGAAAGCTTCCAGGTTCCCCTTCTGTGCAGTGGTTATGACTGCCACAAACCAGAGGATTGCGCTGCTGCTACAGGTATATAGTAAAATATCTGGCTTTAGACTTTGCTTATAACTTATTTTATGAATTTTAGTTAGTAGTTAGTAGGCTATACTTCGACTGAGATTTTGTTGGATAATGAGTTGTTTGTAGTTATGAAAGTAACTAGAAGTTGAGAATTTATAGAGATGGATGGGTTTTAGTAAATAATTTTGATGTCCCTGCCCCCTTTTATGCATTGATAGGTGATACACTCTTTTTGAAAATTTAATGATGAGGATATTATTATCGTGTTTATTATATTTTATTTTATCTATGGTTTGGTATGTTCGTTAAATGCACAAGAGAGCAATGGATTTTCGGAATTTATATGCATGATTTGTAGATATTCTAGAAATATAACCGAATGATTAGACCCATCTACACTTAGAGAGGGGTGAATAGGTGCATAATGCAGAATTGAAATAATCAATGAATAAAAAGCGACATGTCACTTATTTATTGTTCTAAATGATTAAATTTAATGTCAAATTAAACCCCAAGTGTCAATCATGCAATATAGATTAAAAAGATAAAAAATAAAGAACACCAAATTTGGTAACAAACGAAAACTCCTTGAAAAAGTCTTCACCGGGATATTAAAAAAAATAAAAAATTTGGTCTTGGCACAACTAAACCTTAGTACGTTGACCATCCAACTTGTAAATCACTGAAGAACTTCTTCGATTGTACAACCTGCAATTTTTAGCAGCTTTGGACTTCTTTCCTTCTGCGTGGATCACCAAAGAATGAACCTCGTTTTTTCTTCAACTGGAACTCTAACTGCCTCTCTCCAATTTCAGAACTCTAAAGGATTATTGGTATATGATTTGGTTTTTGGAGTTTGATCTTTTGTGTTTTGATCTTGTAGTTGATGCAAGAAATTTATGGATAATTTTTTTTTTATCTTCAAATGATGTTTACTTGAATAAATAATTGATCAACACACACTTTTAGTATAGACTAGGCTTGGATATTAATAATATGAAGTGTTTGAGGTTGAATGGGACTCCAGAATCCGTTGAAAATCGCGACCTAGGGTTTGGCGAATATCACCGCTCGAGCGGTGGCATTGCAGATAGCTAGCGGTCTCACATCCGCTCGACCGCCCAAGGCGTGGACATCGAGCATTGGAGTTGCTGTAATTTTTGCTCGAGCACTCTATGTGAGGTCAGCGAGCAGTTTTGCAGCTATTTTTTCTCTTTGTTCCATCTTTGACTTCTTGACTCCTTCAAGATGTATACTATCAACCCCCGACTCTTAGACTTTAATTACAACTCAATAACTATGATTTTGGACATGGAACTAGCCAATAATACAATTTCACCATAGCATATTAAGTTGTCTAAAAGAATTTTCATGAATACGTAGGCTAATTTTTTAAATGTTTTTTTGTTTGGTCTAACCATTTGATATTTCTTTCAACATCTTTTTAGGGAAAATTGTAGCCACGGTACTAAACCTTTCATTTAGTTGTAGACTTTGCCCAAACCTTTCATTTGTACCACCCACGATACCAAACTTTTAAAAAACTTGCACATGGAGTCCAAATTGACATAAACCGTTAGTTGTCTAAAAATTAAAAATCTGAATTGTTGACTAATTTTTAAAGGGCAAAATGGTAACTTTACATTTTTTTCATATAAAAAAAAACTAAAATCAAATAATTAAATCAAAAACCAAAAAAACCCTATTATCTTCTCCACCCAACCCAAAATCAAAACTGTCAGCACCACCACACCCACCTCTGCCACTGTCCTTCAGCCACCAATCTTCGGTGCCACCTCTCCAAACTCCAAAACTCCCAGTCAACCCTCCATCTTGATCGTTTTCAATATTGAATTCAACCCGCACCATAATCCACATATTCAACCCACTACCAAAATTGAATTCAACGCCACTGCTCGTCCACTATTACACATCCTTCTAAACTGCCACTGCCCTATTTGTCTACCTACAAGGTCACACAAACCACCATTTTCTTCGGCAGCAACGGTAGAAGAAAGGAGGCTTCAGCGACAACGGGCTAACCACCAATTTCTCAGGTGGCTGTTGCTAAATTGAGCGTTACGAGCAACACGAAGAACCCTGTTTCGCATAGCGGGGAGCACCGCTGCGTTGCTCCGCGTGCGTGAGGCACTTATCGCTCCAATGTTGGGGTTTTTGTGATTTCTTCTCCTTCGATCTGTTTAGATGAGTAGGCAGCGTCGTGGTGGTTATTAGAAAAAGAGGGTAGAGAGTGAAGGAGGGAGAGAAATGAAATGGAGGTGGAGGGTTGATTTTTATCAATTTTTAGTTTTTGGAGTTTGGAGAGGTGGCGCCAGAAATTGGTGGCTGAAAGACGGTGGCAGAGGTGGGTGTGGTGGTGTTGGTAGTTTTGGTTTTGGGTTAGGTTAGGTTGGGTTGGGTTGGGT
>CAIGRB010030814.1:15913-59867 GCA_903798255.1 Fraxinus quadrangulata | reverse complement strand
AAAAAAAATTAGAGTGCTGCAAGTGTTTCATGCTTTGCTTGTCCGGTAATGAAACATGAACTATGATACACTTATTTTATATTTCAATGGCCTTTGAAGGGAAGAATAGGGGTGGGCACAGAATGAACCCATTGAAAATGGGGATTTTATAGATGGCACAGTTCCATGTAAGGGTGGAACCGAAATGGGCCTTAACCGGATTCTAAAAAACCAAAATTTTGTTTGCAAAAACAAAAACTAGTGCTACACATTCATTTTCCTTCATGTTCCCACAATGCAGTAAAAGGAAATATTGTTATCAAAAATCATATCATGTCGATGTCTGGAGAGAGATTGTTACTGCTGATAGTCTTGGAAGGAGACATTCTTAGTGCTGATAGTCTTTGGAGTAAAAGGATTTGGATAAGTTGGTGTTTTCATGTGCAAGGAGCCTGTGAGGATCCAGACTTATAGCTACATTGGTATCATTTAAAGGTTTCCTTTACTGCATCTTCTGGACCTTTTGAGAAGAGGAATTGGATGGCATTTCTGAAGTTATCGTTCCATCTCCACCTGTATATTCTCATGGATTGATTTTTTAGTCTTTAGATGAAGTTAATTCCTAATCTGTATGTTTGCTGATTTATAGTATAAGTTTGAATTTGAGGCTTTAGGATTACTGATTTAGCATCAATGCCTGTTCGTAATTTTGTTAACCCAATTATGTATTTTGCACTAATCACTTGTAAGTTGTAGAACAGTTATTCCTCTTGCTTCTTGGTGTGTGTTGAAGTGAAAACCATGCTTGATGAGGGTGTTCAATAAAATCAAACTCACAAAAGACTTGTCATGGAACCCAAATGTCACAGTGCATGATGGACAAAGTTGTCTAAAAGCTGATCAACTAATTTGATCCTTTTTTCTTTATCCTGTATTTATTTGTTAGATACCTTTGAATCCTTGGATGTTGTCTGGTGGAATTTTCATCTAAATTTATTATTCACTTAAACCTTGCAATAGGCAAATTAAGAGAATGAAAATTTGTCACTGTTTAATATACATTTTGTCTCATATATTTGTACATATATCTTGTGTGAGAAATTAGAAAATAAAAGATAGAGGAGGTATCTTAAATCATTTGGAACCTTAAGAAATTTATTTTATTACACAGTTATGGTATGCTAATTCTAATATTGACTTGTTTCTCTGGCTGATATTAATTTTGCAGGTTGAGGGGTCAAAGTCTCCTGAAGAACTGCTCACTATACTGCAGAGAGTGCTTGAAGAAAGTGCTCCTGTTCTTGTTTCATCCAGGCTTGAAGCAGAAGAAAGAAGAAACAACACGCGTTTGAGGGAGGAGCAGGATGCTGCCTACCGAGCAGCACTTGAAGCTGATCAAGTATGTAGCTCTTCAATTTATTTGGCCATAGCCATCAACTATGTGTCCTCGTTCTCCCGACATTTTTGTTTTATTTTTAGTATTTATTTAACAGTATGTCCTACATTAGGCTAGAGAACGTCAGAGAAAAGAAGAACAAGAACGGTTGGAACGTGAAGCTGTTGAAGCTGAGAGGAAAAGGAAAGAGGAGGAAGAGGCTCGGGAAAGAGCTGCACGTGAAGCTGCTGAAAAAAAAGCTGCAATAGCTAAGATGCGTGAAGAGAAAGCTGCATCTCTAGGTGCAGAACTTGAGAAAGGACCGGATGTTACTCAAGTAAGTATTTAGTTTTAGATTAATTTCACTTATTTAAGACTGTCAGAAAAGAACCATTATTTTTAACCTTTAACATGGGAAGTAATGAAATTTATATTCAAGGATGATTTAGGTGAATAACACTTGATAATTAATTTAAATCAATATACTATGACGTGAAGTGCTTCTTTCTATTACTTTGTAACCTCATTGTGGTGTGGATTGATATGATGTAAAATATCTGTAATATTCCGTTGACCAATGGATCATTTCTATTCAAATTTAAAAGAAATAACTGGCATGAAATTATTGCTAATGGTTCTTTCCAATTTGTAGGTTTTGGTCCGTTTTCCAAATGGAGAGCGCAAGGAGAGAAGGTTTCATTCTACTGCAACAATACAATCACTATACGACTATGTTGATTCTTTGGGTTGCTTAGAATTCGAGAGTTACAGCCTCGTATCCAACTTTCCTCGCACTGTCTACGGCCCTGACAAATTTTCTTCATCCCTAAAGGATGCAAAATTACATCCTCAGGCCAGCCTTTTCGTGGAGTCAAATTCATGAGAAGAACGTGGACAAAATCTAGTAATCCAATACGAAAACTTTGTAGGAGATTTCTATTGTTGTGTGTGTTTTTTTTTCTGATAGATGCAGCAATGCAGCAATGATACAATTAACGAGATTCTGCCTGTGCCCACATTGTTGATATTTGACATAATCGCATATTGAAGTTTACAAATGCGATAAATAAATGTACAAAATGCAGTGAAACGTATAGCTCCCTCTATTGATATCTCGAGTTAGCTTGGTTGGAAATTGGGCAGAATTTGGTGTTGGCTCACTGAATTCTCGAAAAACTTTCATGTGAATAATCCATGTTTGAAATTAGATTTTCTTGGGACATAATATTATGGGTATGCCCTAATTTTAAGTGAAAACAATGCTAAAATATGTCCCTTTTTTCTTTGACAGGCTAAAATATTACTCGCTAAAAATTAAAAGAAAAACTCCAAAACTGGTGAAATGAAAAGGGCAACACAAAATATATGAAGATAAACTTATTCGTTATGAAAAATGGCGTCGCCCGGACTCGAACCGGAGACCTTCAGTGTGTTAGACTGACGTGATAACCAACTACACCACGACACCTCGTTGGTTCTTTATAACGAGTAAATAGAATATAAAATATTACCATAAATTAGCACACGAATTATATAATTCTAATCTTTTTTTATTTGCAATTTACGGAAAAAAAATTCCATGCTTTCCTCAGAAAATCGTAACGAAAATCCTCTCTTAGTGATAATTCATCCCTAATTTTCCATTAATTTTGTATATGTTATTTAGAAGAATTTCTTCTGTTTTGAATTGTCAAAAGGTTTCGATTTCTAGGGTTTCATAATCTCATGCCTTAATTCTTTGTTCTTGGTCCCAATTCACTTCTTTTTGTCCATTTTTATCTATTCTGATTTTTACAGTCGCTTTTCTTTTCTATTTTTATTTTCGGGGATTGAAGAATTAAATGAGATGGCTAGGGTAATTGGAGGAAAAGAGAATTTGATTTCGAATTCTTCCTTTTATTCACTGCAAGTGAATTTGTTTGGATGCCCATTCCAATTTGGGTCGGGCATCGATACATTTTCCATTGCTTGTGAAGCCTTCTCTGAAAATTTCCTTCTTTAACTAGAATCATATTTGTACAGTTCAATTAGGTTTTCAAAATTTTTTTTTTCTTTTTTCTGGATTATATAGTTTTTTGGATATAAAATTTTTGTTATATTGTGTGGTGGAGTGAGAAATCGAAGATGGAACCTAATGAGTCTGATGTTGTAGAAATTTCCCCGGACAAGCGTTACATTCGGGTACATTCTTTTTACAAATAAATTAGGTTTGCTGTCTTGCATTGCTGTTCATTGTATTTTTAGTTGATTTGGTTATTTATTTTTATGGAATAAGGATTAGTGTTTAGTGTTCTTGTTTTATTTTTCGAGTCCGTGCTTTGAATTAGATTGTGTAAGCTAGGTATAAATTAGTAGAAATCTTTCCATAATGTTTTATGACGTTTCCAATTACTTTAATTTCAGTAAGTAGGCTTTAAATATGTGATGTTTTTATTTTTTGAACCATTACTATTTGCCAGTAAGTCCATAGCCAGCCTTTCTTGTTGTTTAGCAGAAGATATTTGTTAATCATTGATGAGATATGAATGATCAGTATGTACTCATATGCACATTTGTCCATGAAAAGGATAGTATTGATAGTTGAGTTTATTATGTGTAATATATTTCTCTTTTGTTTCAAAATTACAGAAAGCAAAATGTTGGGAAGCATCTTCTCTATTGGACCATCATGCCTGTTCAATTTGAGAATGGACATTAATTGTGTTTTATGATCATAATCCAAAAAGTTTATTTTAACGTATATTTTCATGTCTAGAATTACTTTAAGTGATGTTTCTTGAATTCTGAATAGTTTAGAAATGGATGAGTATGTAATCCAATAGCAACTTTGGAGAATATGAATCATCTTTTTAAAAGTTTAGTTCCCGTGCGGCTTTACAATAAAATATCTATTAATGTGTGCACGTGCTTGTATGAAAAATTAATTCATACTACTGGCTTGTTATTTTATTTATTTCGATGTATTGCTTAATTTATTGGGTTGTCGTGGTTTATTACCATTTTCTGTTTCTTTCTTCAGTATAATGAAATCCTTGGGAGAGGAGCATTCAAGAATGTGTATGCTTCCTAGACCATCTTCTGTTACTTTGCTTATAGGCTATTTAATTGTCACATTTTAGAATTATTTAATCCAACAAGTGTTGAGTGTTCATCTGCCTGTCAAAATTTACTTCTGCTTGCTCTCTTTTGTAGCTACAAGGGGTTTGATGAAATTGATGGAATAGAAGTTGCTTGGAACCAAGTGAGCATTGATGATGTACTGCAATCACCTGAACATTTGGAGAGGTTATATTCTGAGGTTCACCTGTTAAGGACCCTGAAACACGAAAACATCATAAGGTCATATGCCTCTTGGGTGGATGACAAGAACAAAACTATTAACATGATTACTGAGTTGTTCACCTCAGGAAGTTTGAGGCAGTAAGTGCCGTCTCATTGTATTGGTTCCCATTCTATTTGAGTTGTCCACATTTGCGTGATTTTTACTTTCTCTTATTAATAAATGTTTTTTATTTTATTTTTTCCCTTCTGAATTAGGTACCGTAAGAAGCATAAGAACGTTGATTTAAAGGCTATTAAGAACTGGGCTAGGCAGATCCTTCGAGGTTTACATTTTCTGCACACTCACAGTCCACCTATTATTCATAGAGATTTAAAATGTGACAATATCTTTGTTAATGGGAACCATGGAGAAGTCAAAATTGGAGATCTTGGATTGGCCACAATAATGCAGCAACCTACTGCCCGAAGTGTTATTGGTAATTGTCTATCTTAGTCGAGAGATTATGTTATTTACCTCATGTATGCTTTGGATAAAAAAACAGATTTTTAGTATATTTTGATAAAAGTTGATAAAATGTGTGGTTGAAAAGTTGATAAAATTGTTGGTCCAATGAAATGTGTGGTTGAAAATGAGTTTGAAGAAAAAATGAGTACTAGAAAATGGAGACCAAACAGGGGTTTAGCTCTCGTCTCCAAAGTTGTCAGCTCTTTTGATTTTCTCACAGGTACTCCCGAGTTCATGGCTCCAGAACTTTATGAAGAGGAATATAATGAGCTGGTCGACGTTTATTCTTTTGGAATGTGTATGTTAGAGTTGGTTACGTGTGAATACCCGTACGGTGAATGCAAAAATCAAGCACAAATATACAAGAAGGTCACTTCAGTAAGTTCATTGACCACCTGCTATATATACTCTTGCCATTTAGAAAAATCTTAGTATGCATCTTCTATATTTATCTAATAGAAGTGTTGATTCTTATTTATCATAATAAATTAATGATTAATTTACTGCAGAGCATAAAACCTGCTGCTATGAATAAAGTTAAGTACCCTGAAGTGAAGCAGTTCATAGAAAAATGTTTGGTTCCAGCATCTCAGAGGTTGAGTGCTATGGAGCTCTTGAAAGAACCATTCCTGGCTGAGGATCCAAAGGATTTAGTGTGTGATCGTCTGCAGCTAACTGATTTTACACCTAAGTCAACAATCTCGCCAAAATCTGATTCGCCTTTCATGGACCTGGACCCTAATTACAAAATGCTATCAGCTGGCACTTGTGCACAGAGTATGTTTGGAACTTTTTCTACTGTAGAACTCCAGAGATATAGTGAGAGAAATGAATTTACCATAAAAGGGGAAAAGCTCGATGACGATACAATATCTTTAACTTTGCGGATCGCTGACTTGTCTGGTATGTAATTCACTGTACAGCTGAAGATCTCTTGCTAAGTATTCTGACTGATTGTAATCTTCCCTCTTTCTAATATAATATAGTTATCGAAATATTTCTAGCAGGTCGGGTGAGGAATGTTCACTTCATGTTTTACCTTAATGCTGATACGGCACTTTCAATTGCTGCTGAGATGGTAGAACAACTTGATTTGTGGAGTGAAGATATTGCTTTTATAGCCGAGTTAATTGACTGCTTAATTTTAAGACTTGTACCCACCTGGAAAACTTCTGGAAGTTTGGGTGGAGCTCAGAGTTCTTACGTGGTTTCTGCTGTGCTTCAGAGTAATCAGGTATTAGCACCCCATGCCAAAGACAATGGATCAAATATCTTTCCTGGCAGAGAGGCTAGTGAGATAGCGGTTTCTTCACAGTTCTCCGGATCAAAAGTCAATGATGCTAGAGAATCAGTTGGTGCATCTTCCAAACACGTGGTATCAACCTTAGATGCAAAAGATAAGATTGATTTGAGATCAGCTTATGACGTTGACAAGCACAAGGTTAGCATTGGCGAGTCTTTAATGATTGAATATACGAATAATTCAGGGACCTCCTTCACGGGTTCATGGAATGGTGTATCTAATGATATGTGCATAAGCATATCTTCTTTGTCACTGACTGAAAAAGACGACGACAAAGAACAATGCTATGACCTGAAGCTAGAGCTTGATGCAATTGATTTGCAGTATCAGCAGTGTTGCCGAGAGCTTCTGAGGATGAGGGAGGAGGCAATTGAAAACGTCAAAAAGAGGTGGATCTCGAAGAATTTGTTTATTGTTTAACGTAATAGCTTTTCCTTTCCTTTCCTTTTTCATTTTTCTTTTTCAACCGATTTCTTTGCTCCGCCGGGGAAAGTTTACTTTTGTTTACAACACCACCTCCAGATATGCAGGATGTTATATGAACTTTTATAATGGTTGCAAGTTTATCATCAATTGCTGGTGACATTCTCTTAGCAATGTTATCAAAGGTTTTTTTAGGGTTCTTTCAGATTGTAAAAATTGAGTATTGCTCTCAATAATTGTTATTTGCATTTCATGAAGCAGGCAAAGTTGCAGTTTGTGTAGTAGTTTGCAATTTATAGTAAAAATTTACCATTATCTAACCCTTCGAAAGTTGCAAATTGGGTCCTTGCTCCTGCACGAGTGATAGCTCATGCTTAAAACTCCTGACACGAGTTATAGTCTTTGAGCTGCGGTCCATGGACCAGGCTTTGCATGCGCAACTTGCACTTCAGATTGGTTTCGTTCCAAATCCTATTAAGCGGACTCAACTTTACCTTTCTCTAATACCTGTTTAAGTCTAGTTTTGACAATATGGGATATTTGGACATTTGATGTTCCCCAAGCCCATCATATTGCATTTGGATATTGGATGTTCCCCTACCCCTACAAATTGCACGACAGAATGCTCTGTGGGATTCTGAGTCCCAAGACAGGAAACTGTTTCACAACATCATGCATTGTGAATCGAAGTAAAAATAATAAGCATTTCATTCACATTCTTCTCACACACAATCTCAGTGGTTTGAAAAATGTGCATGTATTTGAAACATGAAATCCAGTGAGATGATGTATGTAGATGCATTCTCCAGATGAAACCAGAACCTGAATTCCGACTCAAGACATAAGCTGAAGCATATCCGCTGAAATGCCTAGACGGAGGTATCAGCATTTCACGTGCCTGAGTTCAAGAACAGCTTGTTGCAGATAAATCATGATTATGAGTCAAGCTTCCTTGTTTGGGCAAATACCAAGATGATCACATCAGTTGAAATATCAAGTATAGACACAAGCATAATGGTTTATTAAGCTGTTTAAGAAATGAGACTATATTACTTTAACAGAAAATGGGAGCAATAACATAACCAATGACTACATTAGTGATGGGTTTTCTTCATTAGGCAGATACGAAATTGCAGTTACATCTACTCTTATCCAGAAGTCTAGAGCTACTTCAGTAGATCTATGTGCTCGCTTGACACAAGATTATCCTTGCCTCATATCGACTGCTCCACAAGGGAAGATCCAATTGTATAATAAAAGGTTGAATAAAGGAGAACAACCCATAAATAGTCACAATATTGACCTCAACAATCAAACAGTTGTTTTCTTTTCCACCTTATTGAGAGATTTTGGAATTGGTACCTCATTTTCATCAGAAGAATGCATTTTCACTAACTTACCATCTATGTACAAATCAAGTTTGGCTACCTTAAACCATGTCCATCATATACTCTGCATGACAGTCCACAAAAAATCAACATACTTCCATGTTTTTTCTGTTTTCTTTTTGGGTCAGTCTTTCAATTGGAGGGGAAGTCGAGAGAGTGGCTCAACAAAATCTATGTTTTAATCTTATCAAAACATATTAGGTGTGTTAAGTGGGACGAGCCGCTCACCAGATCAGCTCTTTCCACTAGCAAGCTGCAAGCGCGAGCCGAGCTCCACTTTTATGCAGCAAGTCAACTCGCGGCTTGACTCACACTAGTGTGAGCTGGCTGGCATGGTGGGCTGAGCAGAGTCCAACTGCGGGTGAGCCGAGCGACTCGGCTTCGTCCATTTAACACCCCTGAATCCTGATACACATATACCCTAATCAAAAGCCTAAAGGAATTAACAGAGAGGAGACCATTAATCATTCCATAGTCACTATGACTCATCCCAAACCGTGCTGCACTTTTCCTCGGTTATGAATTCTTTTAAGACATATTTCCTCAAAAGTACGAAAAAATGCATCCATGCATAGTTGCATTCTCTATATCCAGACTTTAACTCGAGCAAATCTAAGCATACACGTTAAAGTTAAGTGGCTATAAACAGATAGATTAGATGTGTTCCTAGGTGATAGCCGCCAAAGTTCAAGAACAATCTTTTGCAGATAAGCAATATGAACGTTGAAGGACAAGACAAAACATAGCGGATTTTGAAGCTGTTCAAAATTAGTGTGATATGCAATATCCTAAAGGGATAAAATACTAAATCATCATGGCAAATCAGAAACGGCAATGCCATTAATTACATAATCTTTTTCACCAGTCATTGAGTATTGGGGTTCTTGAAAATCACTCTCTAAATGGATATCTAGTTATAGATGCAACCATAACTTTCTCCTACAGGTTCACAATATAAAAATCTCCTACTTAATATCTCAATGCATGAAATTTCACTCTACTTTATGAGCAGAAATCATGCTTATAGTTTACCTTACCCATATCATTCATACTTTCAAAGTTTTAATAAAATATACACACTACAAATACGATTCATAGTTTTATGCAATACATACAATCATGGTTGGGAAATTTTTGGATATCACACACACATTCGGTTTGATATTCAAATAATTTCACCTATTATAATCACTTACAGTTACAACTATGCACTGTTTGATCTAACTAAGGTTTTCAGGGCAAGGCGAATTTCATGACATAAGAGGGATGGATGAAATTCAATAAGAAGGATAACAAACTCAATGAAGCCATGACATGGGAAGGAACCAGCCATAATTAGACAGTAAACAGCAAAGAATTTATCAATGCAACTTTGTCACCATCACCATATTCCAGGAATCAAAGAACTCAGCTAGAAGTAACGTTGCTAAAAATACATTTCATGTGATTAATATCACTGGATAAGCACTCGAGTATCAAAGGAAAATAGAAATTTATTCACAAATTCCACAATCTTGAACAAGATTTTACACCATAAAATAGCACATATGAACAAGGACAAACAATGAATGGACATTTTGAATTAATCGCAATGTCTTTGACACCATTACATATGAGCATCCACAGACTTACACCAAGATAAAGACGGCAAACTAAAGACTTTACCGTCGACTACCAGTTGTCCTTGACAATTTTTGACTTCTCCAGAATAAATTTTCCTTCCTTATACTTCTGCGTCTCCTCATAAGCCCTCTCATACTTCCAGCCCAATACCTCACGGCAGTCATAGCAATATACATCAGCAACTGTATGGAGACCAGTCATAAGCTGTCTATCTTCTTTAGGCCCCACAGCAATGTTCATTGCATGGGAGAACAGAAATGCTCGACCATTTCTTCCCTAGCGTCAAATAACAAATATTTGCTGGTAAGATTATCTACCAAATGGCTATCAGCACTGTTAAGCTCACAACAACAAAATAAATAAACCACAAAATAAAACAAGATGTATTTCCAATCACTTTTCCATTTTCTCTATTCTATCAGCTGTTAGAGTTCCTTTGCAGCATATCTTTAGAACTTAGTTACTGGCAGTTAATTCAATATATTTTGGGACTGGCGGTAATTGGGGCCCTGGTTACCTGTTTTCCCCCAGGGCTCTTGAGGGTGGCCCCAGAGAGAGAGAGAGAGAGACTAAGTTCACCTTTGTCAGCAATTATGTTCCCTCAGTTTTTTCTCCATAGATTCTTACAGTTTTATCAGTTAGTTCCAACATTATTTACAAGAGAAGCAGAGAAAGCAATGAAAGCTTTCAATTCTGTCCAATGCTTCTGGATTCTAATACAAACCAACATTCTGATGATAATGCACCTGAACTTTGCAAGAAATCCAATCAGAAATGAACAAATAAAAAAGGTGAAAAACCTCAAATTTCAATTCCCTGATTTCTTAAGACTTCTGATGATTAAACAAGGTATTAATTTTTATCTTCGCCTCAGAAAATTGGTAAACAAAAAAACATTCTAGCATTGCAGAACAAATTTTGTCAAGAAAAAGAATGGATGTGTAGGCTCCCACCTGAAATGCTTTAGAAATTACATCATCATGAAGTGCAACATGATTTCTACAATTGCAGCAACTGTACAATCTTGGACCAATCACCTCAGCCATTTGATGACCAATATTAACACCACTTCACTACAAGCTGATTGAAATCAAGATCATTTCATGTCACAAGATCTTGAAGTTCTATCACTATATCAACAGAAAATTGGTAAAAAAAAAAAAAGGTTGTACCTTTATTGCCAAGACTCAAGAAAGTCAATGTGATGTTATCTTCTTAGCCTTTATCCTCTAACCAAAAATCTGCTTTCCACAAGGTAGAAGGGAAAGAAACCTTCAAAAATTATGATTTTTTCTTTTCGAAAATAATAAAAACAGAAAAAATTGGAGAAAAAATCACAACCCAGATAAGTAAAAAATACAACTCAATTGAATCCAGTAACCCACAAACAGAAAGCACCAAACGATCAAGAAACCTAGTAGAAAATTTAGACTCACCTGTGGCGTGGTTTCTTTCTGGTTACAGTTCAAGAGTCTAAGAGAGAGAGAGAGAGAGAGAGATAAAAACTTCAAAAGGACGTGAATTGAGTGGAGTGGGGTGGGGTGGATGAGGGTATGCGGAAGTAATGAAGTATAACGAGGACTAGTGAGTCGGAGTTTCGGTTGAGTATGATTGGTAGAAGACAAGAGTTGCCGCGGAAGTATCAAGAAAATATTGTTGTTGTACCATATTACGAATTTTACCATTCATTTTGACGTCTGGATTCATTCTCTCAACTCAAAGCTTCAAAACTTAATTTCTTTCCCTTTGGGCCACTAGGCGGGCCTTGATATTGAATTTGTGATATCGGCCTATTTGACACCCCT
This sequence comes from Fraxinus quadrangulata, assembly GCA_903798255.1. Taxonomy (NCBI): domain Eukaryota; kingdom Viridiplantae; phylum Streptophyta; class Magnoliopsida; order Lamiales; family Oleaceae; genus Fraxinus; species Fraxinus quadrangulata. The sequence goes on along the minus strand of CAIGRB010030814.1, from coordinate 48,184 downwards.
ACCAGGGAACAGTTTCAAGATCGTAAGAAGTTAAACGACTTAAGAGAGCAAAACACCAATTATTATGAAATATCGGGAAGGTTAATGGTAACACCTCGGTAGAGTGGAGCACTAATTTTCAACTTATTGCAATTAAGTCGCACATTTTAGAACTCCTTACTTTATCGATTCTACAATGCAAGAATCTTATGTGATTGTTACTTTTAAAGTTGAGTGATCAAATGTAATGCAAGAATCTGAGTTTAAGTGATTCTCAAAGCACAAATTACAGTGCTCAAAACGAAATTTATAGAGAGAATAAGGAAATTTGCGTTTTCTTTGTTTCCATCATTTATAAATTTTTACTAATATATCCTCAATCTTAGTAGATATCCTCAACTTTGAGGAAATGTAGCAAAACTCGTGCTTCCATCCATGTAAAATGGCAAATTCGTCTCCCTCTTTAAATAAACACATAAAAGCAACTAAAAATAGCAGCAAGAATCCTAATTTTTTTTTTTTTCCAAAAATTACAAATAGATCAAAATTAAATACAATAGACAATAAAAATCAGAAAAAAAAAATGTCATTTCCCCAACCTACCCACCCAATCAACCCACAATTCCCATACGACCCACCACCAGCAGCCAAAAATTCCAAAAAGCAGTACCACTCCGAAAATCATAAATCAAGGAAAACCCAATTAAAGCTAAACTATTATAATAATTGAAACCTAAAACTCAACTGAATTCACACGATTTTCATCAACTCTTTAACTTCTAACTAATTCACCTGCAAAAATAATATTCAAGAAGCAATTATTTCTAATACTTTGCAATCATAAGCCAAACAAATTTAAAACATGAACTCATCCAAATACACGTGTTGCCTGTTGGTGTCCTAATATTGGTCAAGAAAGACTTATTTTCCAAATCAAATAGGATGGCACAGAAGGTTGGGCCATATGAGACGTCATCTTAAAACATTATTATTACACAACACGACTCTGCAACCAATCAAAAAAAAAAAAATCTCTTCAAAAGGGACGATGACACACATGCCTAGATCGAACGCTGTAGTTTGACATGACTAGAGTGGTATGCCTCACTTTGGTGGCCTATATAAGAGGATAAAGGCCCAATGAAATAAGCAAAACCGTTAAAAAATCTCTCAATGCTGTTTGGACAAAAGAAATAGCAAATTTCATTTCTGGTGTATCAAATTTTAACAAACATTATATAGTTCTTCTGTTAAAATTTTTTATAAGTTGATCTAAAGTTGCCACATCATTTTACTCATCGACTATCAATTCGAAATAACTATACTTTTCAATGTCTACATCCCAAAAAATATTATAAATATGCTTTGTTTAACCTCTGTAGTCCTCAAATTTGAGTAGATCTTCTCTATGTATGACAAGCTACGTGGTGGTAGGTGGGGGTGGGGGCAGTGTTGACGGCTTACTGTAGTGGTTCGGGTTGGGGAGGTTGGAAAAAAGTTTTTTTTTTTTTGTTAAAAAAAAATTCTTTTCTAACTTTTTTTTCCTTAATTATGATTATCTCAGTACGAGAAATTACTCTTCCCGTTTGTTACTCGGTTGACATCAACAATTCTAACCGTCAAACCTGTTTGCTACAAAAAGAAAGAGATTAAACTGTGGCTGAAAATCTTGATAAGACCCTTTTTTTTATAACTTGATGCTTACATGTACATTTTTTTACACATTAAATTTGACATTCTTAATGTATCAAAATCATGGCCCTTGACTTGAGGGATGTAAGCTCGATGTACGAAAAGAGTGTACAATTAGTTTAATTCAAGTGAAAATTAAAGCATATCCGAATTTTAAACTTTCAATTTCAAAATTTAGAATTGCAAGTTTTTATTTCAAAAATTAGATAATAATTAAAATTTAATAATTTAGCTTTTTTAAAAAATAAAATTAAAACAGATGAAACCCCGATTCCAACGCCCATCAAATCCTAAATCTCTCTCCCTTCTACCTTTCTCTCTCCATATTATATCTTCATTCCTCTCCCCACCCGCCCACTCACTCTCTATTCTGGTAGGTCCGCAATTCATAGATCTCAAATCGACACTGCAACTTCGAAATTCCTTTGGTTGAAGCAAAAAAAAAAAAGTAAGATGCACCAAGACCGTAGTTATGTTTTTGCAATTACTGGTAGCGGTGTGGTGGTAACGGTGGTGGTGGTGGTGGTGGTGGTGATTCTGTGGTGTGGTGGTCATAATAGTGTGTTGGTTTTGCAATTGTAGTGGTGGTGTACGATGCGGTGCGGTGTGCGGTAGTTGGGTTTGGTGTTGCTGTTTGCAATGGTTGGGTGCGGTGGTGGTGATAGTGTGTTGGTTTTGCAATTGCGATGGTAGTGTGCGATGCGATGCAGTGTAGTGTGCGGTGGTTGGATTCGGCGGTGTTGTGTGCAATGGTTGGGTAAGGTGGTGATGTGCAGTGGCGATGTACGGTGCAATGGTTGGGTTAGATGGTGCTGTGTTCGATGATTGGGTGTGGTTGTGTGGTTAGGGTGCTATGTGCGATGGTTGGATGCAGTGATGGTGCAGTGTTGTATGACTGATAATTTTAGATTTGATTTTTTTGTGGTAGTTGGGTGGTGGTGACTGATAACGTTGGTTGTGGTGGTGGTCGGAGGTGATGGTGAGATATTAGTGGCGATGGGTCTGTTGAAGTGGTAGTATTTTTCTACGATGTGTTGATTTATTTGAGATGGTGTTGCTATCGAGAGGTTATGGTGGTGGTTCTAGCGACGACGGTGGCGGTAGCGCTGCTGAAGGCAGTGGTGAGGTGGTGGCACAAGTGTTGATTGTGGTCGCAAATTATTTGATTTTTTGTAACCATTAAATTGGTTAATCTGTTATCAATAAACAATATGTGAGCAATGAAAAAAATAAATCGTGACCTAGAAATAATGTGTAACCTTAAAAATTGTTAATTTGTGACTGTCTGATAAGTTTGTGACTTATAATATTTGTGATTTATGAACGATAAATAAATTGTGATGTATAAATTTTTGATTTGTGATTGATGAACAAATTGTGACCTATAAATTTTTTGAATTGTGACCGTAAAATAATTTGTGATATATAAAATTTTTGATTGAAAATTTGTGACTATCTGATAAGTTTGGTGGTGGTGGTGATTCTGTGGTGCGGTGGTCATAATAGTGTGTTGGTTTTGCAATTGTAGTGGTGGTGTACGATGCGGTGCGGTGTACGGTGGTTGGGTTTGGTGTTACTGTTTGCAATGGTTGGGTGCGGTGGTGGTGATAGTGTGTTGGTTTTGCAATTGCGATGGTAGTGTGCGATGCGATGCAGTGCAGTGTGCGGTGGTTGGATTCGGCGGTGCTGTGTGCAATGGTTGGGTAAGGTGGTGATGTGCAGTGGCGATGTACGGTGCAGTGGTTGGGTTAGATGGTGCTATGTTCGATGATTGGGTGCGGTTATGTGGTTAGGGTGCTATGTGCGATGGTTGGATGCAGTGATGGTGCAGTGTTGTATGACTGACAATTTTAGATTTGATTTTTTTGTGGTAGTTGGGTGGTGGTGACTGCTAACGTTGGTTGTGGTGGTGGTCGGAGGTGATGGTGACATATTGGTGGCGATGGATCTGTTGAAGTGGTGGTATTTTTCTACGATGTGTTGATTTATTTGAGATGGTGTTGCTATCGAGAGGTTATGGTGGTGGTTCTAACGACGACGATGGTGGTAGCCCTGCTGAAGGCAATGGTGAGGTGGTGGCACAAGTGTTGATTGTGGTCGCAAATTATTTGATTTTTTGTAACCATTAAATTGGTTAATCTGTTATCAATAAACAATATGTGAGCAATGGAAAAAATAAATCGTGACTTAGAAATAATGTGTAACCTTAAAAATTGTTAATTTGTGACCGTCTGATAAGTTTGTGACTTATAATATTTGTGATTTATGACCGATAAATAAATTGTGATGTATAAATTTTTGATTTGTGACTGATGATCAAATTGTAACCTATAAATTTTTTGAATTGTGACCGTAAAATAATTTGTGATATATAAAATTTTTGATTGAAAATTTGTGACTATCTGATAAGTTTTAACTAATAATATTTGTGATTTCTGATCGATAAACAAATTGTGACGTGTTGTGACCGATTAACAAATTGTGTCTCTGAAAAGTTGTGACTTATAATTTTTGTGATTTGTGATCGATAAATAAATTGTGATGTATAAAATTTTGATTTGTGACCAATGAACAAATCGTGACATATAAAATTTTTGAATTATGAAAATAAAATAATTTGTGACGTATAAAATTTCTGATTTGTGATCGAAAAATAATATGTGACTAATTAAATTGTTAATTTGTAACCAAATTGTATAAATTTGTGACTTTAATATATTTAATTAATTAATTAAATCATAAATAAATTTTAATTAGTATCTGATTTTTGAAATTTGAAACATTTGCTCTTATTTTTAAAATAAGTGATACTTAATCTCTTAATTATGAATTTTTTCCTCAATTCATTGCATTATGTCACTACATTATCCTGAACAAAAACAGATGAAGAACAGTATTAAGAAGTACTCATAAAGGGCCAACTAGGGTCCAACCCAACCAATGAAGGCTAGAGCAATTCGGGCCAACAATACGAGGCCACTATGAAAAGCCCATAATGTTATATGAGCTATTTTCATGAGATTGTATAGAGGGAAAATTTCATAAATATAATAGTTTTAGAATGCAATTTTAAAATTAATTTGTAAAAAACTTTCAAGAATGTACGTGACTGTGATATGTTCTGATAAATTATTATAACATATATATTGTGTGATTGTGACATAATGTAATTGTGATCTAAGCATATGTATTCACGTGACAACCTAGTTTTTGAAAAAAAAAAAAAAATGTTAATGCCAGATTAATGAAATTAAAATTTTAAAAACGTGATTTCAGGTAATTTTAATTTGTTAATAGTTTATTAAATCAGTCAACTAGTAATCACAATCATATTTTTACCATGATGTTAAGTAGTTCTTTTTAAATGTTTACTCGCATCGTACTATAAAAATAATTACATTTAACAAGGCGATGGACGGCTAGAGTGATTGTTAAACAAATTCATGGTAGCTTGACTGAACTTAATGCTACTTATGAAGCAATTACGATATACAAAATACAATATAATTCACGAATTGTCCTTTATCTTTTAGCATGAAGTAATGCATCAAAGTAGAAGAAATATAAAATATTATATAAATTAAATTTCTTATAGTATCTATTATTTTTGGAATACTAAAAGCAAGTTGATGTAACTTGCATTGGCTTAGTTTCAATAGTGGCTACTAAATTTTGCATTATTGGTCATTGAACTTTATGTTTTCAGTCTCATTACTACTTTAAAAATTGTTTTAGTTAGACCACCGATTCTTTATTTTTTTTGCCCATTTTCTAAAAGAAAATCTACATATCTGTGTGCCTAGTCGTCAATAGGAATGACAATGGGACGGAGAATCCATTCCCCATCCTGCTTATGTTGGAACTTCTAATATCTTGTTTATAATTTTTACTTAACATTAAATAAATTAAATCTTTTTAAAAAAAAGATACGAAATTACATTTTTTGTAGACGTTTATTCACTAATAAGACTGATAGATTTTTGGTATGGGACAAAATTAGTAAAGTCCCCAATACTTCAACAATAAAGGCATAAAAGTAATCCCACATTAAGTAAATATGTTGAATGAGATGTCTATAAAATGGAGTGGTGACCAATTTATTATTGAATAAACAATAGAAATTACACTTCGAATTATTTTACATGCACAACAAAATGTAAACCCTAGTGTACATAATACTCAAATGACATTTCATTATGGGTCATGCTATGTGTACACATAGGATTCCATCCCTCACATTATGTCATCACTTATGAATTAATCCATGTACACAGATTATTCCTTTCATTATTGGCTACTACGTAATGGGTGTAAACCCTAATGTACATATAGCCAAACCCTTACATTTTTATGGTTCATCTTTTAAACTTTTAGCCCAATAATATATTTTTGTTTTTTATATAGTATTATTTTTATTTAAAAAAAATATGATTATTACAAAATATTAATCTCGGTGGAGACACATTGTCCTGCCCGGTTCCCCAATTAATTGGGAATCCTTTGCCCCATTTGCGATCCCTAGTCGTCAAATCTACATGTGAGATTTTTTTGTTAAGAAATGGCTGAATTGATAGTCTAATTAAAACATTTTGCAAAGTTCAGGGATGAGTCTGAACTAAATTAAAGTCTGATGTCAAAAGAGTCAGTAAGTTAAAAATTTAGTGGCCATAATGAAATAACCCAACTTGCATTTCTAAATTTTCGGTTGTAGTGCATTGAATATGGACAATGGGTTGACTAGAAGCTATATACACTATACAGTCCCATTTAAATAAAACAATGCCGAAATTGATTATTATTATTATTATTATTATTATTATTTTGTAAGCTTACATATAAAGCGATGATTAATGGGTGCCCATTTCACAACCCAAAGAAGTCAATCAAGTTGTATTTATATACATAGGTACCCTTTTTTTGTCTCAAACTCTATTATACATGTGACTGATAATTTGTAGATGAAATGAACGGACGGACGGACCAACATGACTCAATTGCGAGTAAGGGTGGGTGTAACTAAGCCCCTGCTCCCATTTTTGGGGGTTGAAAATTTTTGGAATAATATTTATAAGAGAATGTGTGGTATAAAAATTTTAAATTTATGTGTAATATTATTTTATTTAATGAATGTGTAATTGAGATAAAGAGAAAAAATGGGGGCCAAACGGGGTTTAAATTACATGTGAAATGATTGTATTTCATGACTTAAGTACAGTTTACCAGTGTGCAGTGCGAACAGTTCATGGGCCTGCTAGGAAAGCCCAATTTTGGGTCATGAACAAATATAGCCCCTCAAACTTAAATTGAAACAATTTTTCAATCTTCCCTGCTCGGTGTCTTTGATTACGAAGCATGACCGGAAATGGACACTCCCTAAGGACAAAAAGGCGACTTATCTCGACAATCGAGATTATTTCAAAAGAATTAATTAGTGAAATATTAGTTCAAGTAAAAGCGAATTCATATAATGAATGTTAAGATATATTTTTTCATTCTCTTTCAACTTCATAATTCCTAAAATCGAATTGGCAGTCGAACAATCAAAATCAAAGACGTTTCCTTTTTCTTGTTTATGACTTTATTATTTTCATAAAAAAATCCCACCAATTTTTAGATTATAACAAATGCAATATATTCTCAATTAAGCCTTGAAATAAATGCATCAATTTTGAATAACATAATGTCTCAATGTTTCCATAGATGAGTAATATAATTTTTTGAAACAATTCTTGAAAAAGACCGACCAAAATTGTTCGCCTAAGGCCCCAAAACATATCATTAGCTAATATTTGATTTAGTGCACTTATATTCCGTTCAATTTAAATAATTTACAAGTATAAATTTAGTTGCTCGATTAAAAAAAAAAGGAGTAAAATTTCAAATTTACGATGCAAAGTGCAAACTTATTGATTTGTTGTCACCAAAATTAATTAAATCAAATAAAAACCAGAAAAATATGGATAAATCGAAGATTCCTTCATATAAATAGTCCAAGGCATGTCCCCATTATCTCTGCGCCTAGCAGCCCTAGCCCTGTAGTCCAATTCTTTTTTTTCTTTTTTTTTCGTGGAATTCTTAAGTTTACCCAATATTTTCCGTCTAATTTTTCTCAATTCAACACTAAATTTGATCTATCTAGGCTTAGAAGGCGTGGATCCATTCTGAAAATTCATAAATACATAGACCTGTTATTAAAACTCATAGATAATCTGATTGCAGAAATTTCCTTTTTTTAGTCGGTATTTTTTTTTTAAATTAAAAAGGGTTTCTATATCAAAATCTGAGTTTTTTTTTAGGCAGTGCCAATTGTCATTTTCTGGGTTTAAATTATTCATCCTGATTTGGGGCCATTTTTGTTAGTTCTTTTACATTTACAAGTCTCATTTTTCTTGGATTATTTTGGGCATTTGAAGAATGGATAAGAAGAAGGTAGTAGTTCCCTTGGTTTGCCATGGACATTCTCGTCCGGTTGTTGATTTGTTCTACAGCTCGATCACTCCCGATGGGTTTTTCCTTGTTAGTGCTAGCAAAGGTGAATTTATATTCTCCGCTGAAATGTGTTCCGTTTACGAGATTTTAATTTTCTTTTTAACGATGCTGATGATTAATTGTTTGAATAAGGTTGTGGAATGCCACAAATTTGATTGTTTCTTGATAGCAGTGCGTCTTACAGAGTTATAGATATAGAAAATATAGTACTTTTCAAGCTGAGTTTGATGGGTTAAGGCGTTTTTGTATATTTATGATCAATGGCAATGATTTCACCTTTATGGCCACAAAACAGAGGGCTGGGATTATGTATTTTTGATAGTTCGGAATTTATGACTAAGCAGAAGTACAAGCAGCCACGAAAGCAAACTTATTGTCAAAATGGTGTCTATAACTACTCTTGATCGTTGGAAACATGATACATTGATAACCTCTGCACAGGGCTCGACTTACCCCTGCAGAATGAAAAAGGCTAGTTTGGGACAAATTTTAATAATGTAGAGTGCTTTAGCTGTTTGTATACCATTTGCTTAAGTTTAGCTATGCTTTACGCAGACAGAATGATTCATTAGGATTTGGTAGTTGTGATGATCTATGTCATTCATACATACCGCTACAAGTATTTATGGCTTGAAAATGAACAGCTTTTCCATTTAGCAGCTGCCTTTCGAGTTAAGTGCTGCCATTTATGAAGCGGATTTTTCCTATTGTGTTGCTGATGTCACAATGCAAGGCCATAAACTAGTTTCTGTTTGTACCTAGTATTTTATATTATTTTTGTGTAATTTGTACAGTTAAGATACCATAAATATGCTCTCGTGAACAATTAGGGTGGATTATTTATAAGGTTTCCATGAGCTCAACTCAATTTATTATGGATTATGCTTTGAATTATTCTTTATGGTATCTTCTTTGCTTACTCAGATTCCACACCGATGTTGAGAAATGGAGAAACCGGAGATTGGATTGGAACCTTTCAAGGGCATAAAGGTGCAGTTTGGAGTTGTTGTCTAGATAAACATGCTCTACGTGCTGCCTCTGCATCTGCGGATTTTTCTGCGTATGTGGTCAAGTTCTTACATCTGTTGAATTTAAAGTATTCCATGAATGAACATCAGACCTCTGATGTGGAATCGACATATCTTTGAATTACTTATTTGATTGTGGTATCTGATTGGAAATCCATGAAACACGACACTTCTAACAGAGTGCTGTGTGTTGTAACCGACACGTGTCGTGTCAGACTGAGACACTCCTCGGACCCTTTAGCACGTGCCTGACATGCCACGTGGTGTATCCTATTTCTATATAATTTTTTATATTTTTGACACTCAAGGATGCTTTAGGAACATTCTTTGTGCATTATCCAAAATGCCATTTGGCACTTGGCCTGCAGTGTTCATTATCTTATAGTTTTAACGACTGAGGAACATGTTCTTGACGCACAAAGGATTTCCATTTCGTAAATTTTGGAAGAACATTTGCCTAAAAGGTCAAAATAATGTGAGAAAAGTTCTACCAACTTCATGACAAATTTGTTTTACTTCTACTATTTGTATCTTTCTGTCTCTAGCAGTATTAATATATAGATATACTATGTAAATGAAAGTATTGAAAAGATATAAAAAATTAAAAAGATAAATAGATACTCTTCTCATTTAAAAGATTTCACCAACAAAAATCAAAGATAAAAAGTGGTGTTCATTTTAATAAAATGAAAGTATAAAAATAAAATATATACTATATAAATGTACAATTTAAAGGATATAAATCGATGTTTCTTTGTCCTACTTTTAGAATAATCATGTGCCGGCATGTCCATGCCTGTGTGTCTTAGCTGTCAACAAAATGCAAATAGAGGCTTAGTCCTAAGATCTGTAAATTTGTAGGTTTGGGGGCATCCAGTATGTATTAATGCTACTTGTGGTCTATGTTATTGTTTTCAGGAAATTATGGGATGCGTTAACTGGGGGGGAATTGCATTCATTCGAGCACAAGCACATAGTTCGGACATGTGCCTTCTCAGAGGTACTCTTGAACTATAAATGATGGCTTTAAACATTTTGAATCAATTATCTCTCTGTTTCTTCATTTTCTGTAAGGATTTGGACTGTAAACCTTTTACTTGGCTGGACATCATTTGAATAGCTTTCAATGCATTATTTAATGCATTTCTGTAGGTTTGTAAGCCAAACCCGGTTGCCAGGTCCTTTTCCTTTCAAAATTTCAGTTTCTTAAATAAATCATTGATGCACTAAACCTAATCCACATATGGTTGCTATCAATATAAACAAGCCATTATTGATATTTGGGCTTCAACATAGGTTGGAATTTTTTGCTCAATGTGTTTCTTGTATTATTATTATTATTATGTTTATCTGTCAACTGTTGAAGGATTATGTTATTTGATTAAATTTCAGGATACCCACCTTTTACTAACTGGAGGTGTTGAAAAATGTCTTCGCATATTTGATTTAAATCGACCTGATGCACCCCCTACAGAAGTTGAAAAGTCTCCAGGGTCTGTAAGAACTGTTGCTTGGCTCCACAGTGACCAAACTATCTTAAGTTCCTGCCTTGATATGGGTGGTGTGAGGTACGGGATCGAAAAATTGTCAATATTTGTTTCTGTAATTCAAGTCACTACCTGTAAACCTATCTCATGCGCACAGGTTTGGCACTTCTGAGAAATTACACCTCACTTTATATTAATTTTTTTACCCCAACCAAACTCATGGACTTAAGAATTTTCAGAATTTTTGTTTGAATAAATATATAGAGATATTATTTCTTTCTAATTGAGTAGTTCTATTAGCTCGCTTTTGCTCATGTTTCTAAACTTCAGTTTTTATTGACATTCAATATATATCAATTCCATTGAATGTTCTATGAACTGATGGCCTAGGTTGTGGGATGTGAGAACTGGCACAATTGTTCAAACCCTTGAGACCAAGTCTTCTGTAACCAGTGCTGAAGTGAGTCAAGATGGACGCTACATAACAACCGCAGATGGGTCAACTGTTAAGTTCTGGGATGCAAATCAGTAAGCATCTACCCCTTCCCCCTCCCCACCCCCCTGTTTCCTGTAGAAGTCATTTAGGGTCAACAAATATTTAGCTCCACATTTGGACCAAAACACTTGATGGTTCCAAGATCAGGATGAATATTACTTTCCTTGCCCGGCATCCTTTTTGGCAGGAAATGCACAAGAATAGCTTATGTTTATGTTGATTTGCTTCTCTAATGAAGCGTTAACACTTTTATCAGCTTTGGATTGGTGAAGAGCTATGATATGCCCTGTGTTGTGGAATCAGCTTCATTGGAACCTAATTATGGTAATAAGTTCATTGCTGGAGGAGAAGACATGTGGATTCGCGTGTTTGATTTTCATACAGGGGCAGAAGTTGGTGAGTCCTATTATACTTTTTCATTTTTGATCTTTCTTGCTCACCAACATTCTGTCATACTTTTCTCTTCTGGGATCTTTTTCGACGATCTTTCTTTCTCCCCCTTTTTTCCCTTTCCTTTTAGTCCCCCACTGCCAGTGTATGTGAGATCACTGTAGTTGCAGCATCTATTTTCTAGTGCATCCTGACCAAATCAAGCTGTTTAAGAAACAGATTTTGTATGAAGCATATCCTTGCCATTTTTGGTGTCTTGTGTGAGAGAATCCCCGGTCTCTGATTGAATTTCTTGACATTTTGCATCTAATCTTTAGTTTAATTGTCTAGAGAAGTTAATTCTAACGGCACAAATCGTTCTCTCAAACTGTTTTATGTGCATATCATTAAGTTTCATCACCACCCTCGTTTCTATAATTGTGAATACTACTAATATTAGTCTATTCTGGATAATACTGTGAACTGATTCTTCTTTCATGGAATATTCCTAACTGTTCTTGCACATGTTCTTTTGTCATAGGATGCAACAAAGGTCACCATGGTCCAGTGCACTGTCTTCGTTTCTCTCCTGGAGGTGAATCTTATGCCTCAGGATCAGAAGACGGGACTATCAGAATATGGCAGACTGACTCTTCGACTTACAAGGAGATAAACTCTTCAGCTGCTAATGGAGAAGTGAAGAATGGAGCCAATAAAATTACTCACCAGATGGAGAAAGTTGATATTGCCAAAGAAGCGAAAAATGATGGCAGTGAAAAGACAGTCGAGGAAAAGGCAACAGTTGCTAACTAAGATCGTGTTTTCCCAGACTGCGGGTTGTAAGAGCAGCCTAATTTTCAAAGATTCAGGTTATCGGAGAATTACACCCGGCTTAAGTACCAAAGGAAGGGGTGTATTGTACTGTTGTGTTTCAGTTTTCTATCACAGTACTAGGCAAATCTTTTAAGCCAAGTTAGCTTCAACAGAATTCAAATATATTTCTTTCACAGAGAACAAATGTGTGCACCATTTTTTTTTTCTTTTTTGGATTGCATACTTAATTCTCCCCTAGTCCATGTTTGGCTAAGCTTAAATACTTGCAAGTACGCAAGTTTAAAAGTAAGCTCCTGTTTGGCTCTCATTATTTCGATTAAATTATAATTCATTTTTCTCTCTCTCCTTATTAATTATATTTTTTTCAATAAAATAATATTATACGTAAATTTATAAAAAAAAAAATCTTTCTTTAGTTACACGTTTTTCAAAAAAATATTACTCATCTCGTTAATAATAGGTCAAATTGGGGCTCTAAATAATATAACCCCACTTTGGAAATTTCCAAAAATGTCCACTTTTCCATGGCCAAAATTTCTCACATATTTACTTTACTAAAATTTAAATCAAAATGCCCCTTAATGAAAATTTCAAATTCCACTACTATTATAAATGTTCTTATATAATAGTTAAAATTGCGTAGCAAATAGAAATTTGATACATAATCTATGTTATCTATTTGAAAAAGTACAAATATCAATTCACACATTAAATGCTACCTACTCTCTAGAAATTGATCAATAATCACTGTTTTTTTCATGATTTTTAGTTGGATTTTGATTGAATCAATTAGGGTGATGGGTTTACACATGGAAATCAATTTTAATTAGATTTTTACATAATTTTTAATTGGATTCCGTTGAAATGGGTTGGTTCAATTCTAATAGTTTGCTTATCAAATCCGTCACAACCATATGATTTGGCACATCAACTTTTTTAAAAACAATTAAAAATTCTGACAAAACTCGTGAAAGCAGAAACCAAAACTCAAGCCCTAATCTCTCTCAACTCTAACTTCTTTCCACCTAATCGCCAACGCCAATCGTCATTCATCAGTCGCCCACGCCATTCATCTGTCGTCCTTGCTGAATCCTGTAAGTACATCATTCTTGGAATCTAATTTGTTTACAATTTCAATAGAAGATCTTTAAGACAATTGCTGCTTCTTTTTATTATTTTTCTTCTACAGCCTGAAACAACAAATATTTCTACGGCCATACAAAAGGCACGACAACAAAGATACATTTTTAGTTAAGTTAAAAGTCAGATTTACAGATTGGTCTTAGTAATGTATATGTTTTGAGGGCTGAATCTGATTTGCACTCGGAATGTGTTAGGTCCAAATTTTTGGTTGTATATGTTTTGAAGGCTGATTTTGATTTGCACACTAGATAAATATTTACTGCTTTTGGTTGAATCCCATCCAATTTTTGCTTGAATCGTGCAGAGTTTCTACACATTTTACGAATCTGACTAGTGGTGGTAGCGTTGATTTTCTTATCAATGCAGGCTTGAATATAGTACTATCTTTGTCCGTAACTTTTGCTTTAGTCCTAGATGGACTTACAAAAGATCTGTGATAACGTTCCTTGGTCGATGTTATTTGCTAATCTCTAAGACGGGGTTATTATTTAAGTTAGAACTTGGAGAATTTAGATAAAATAGAGTTAAGACGAAGTATATAGAATCGCTATAGATTATTCATAAAGAGTGATTGTTTTAGGTATTTAGACTTTTTTGTTTGTAATGAAAGATGACTTGAAGATGATGTATTGCATATGATTAAAGAGGGTTGGATGAGACAGAAAAACAATACAAATATTCTATGGGATAGGAAGATACTACAAAACAATGAATTGACATTCTATGCTTTATAGTACTCAGTGTTAGGTCATTAAAGAACAAACTAACGGGACTATGAATTTAGAAGAAATTGGGATGTAAGATGGATGTATAGCCATGGTAGAATAAATGAGGTAATAAATAAAAATATAAACAAGTAGAGTTGTGACACCAATTGAGGATGAAACGGATGTCATATCTAGTGTTGAGTATGAAATTGATTGTGATTACCAGGAAGCTATCCACATTGCTATGATTGCAAACTCAATTTAGATTCATATTTACCTAGAAAACTAACAAATGTCACCCTATATAACAACAAATTAAGTCTTATTCTCAATAAATTTGGAGTTGGCTAAATGATCATTTTTTGCTGCTTTGTTTGACCTTTGCTATGTGAGTGGAAAATTCAATGCAATCAAATTCTTCAACCACAAAAGACCATGTTAAATTTGGTCTACCTTTCCATTTTCTATCTCGATAGAATACATCACTATTGTGAACAAGAAAATCACTTTAGTTGTACAACAGCAATCACCTAAGTCGTCTTTGAGTGTTACTAAAATATCTAGGGTGAATCAACAGCTCGATATAGTAAAATCTTTGTCATTCCTTCTAGTTCCTTTTAGTTTCATATGCATTTGTTTACTTAAATTAAGAACCATAGAAGTGTACTGTGAAGAAAATATGAACGTGTTTTACTTTTTCAGAAGGGGTAGGGGTTTTGAATGATTATTTAGTGATGAATAAAAACACAAATTAACTTGAAATAATGGTCAAAGACACACTATACTATTTGATTAAGAGAAAGGGCACATTTCCTTAATCTTATAATAATTACTTCTAGAATAGGTGATTTATTTTGTAAGCAAAGTGTGAGTTACTCTTAGATAAGTTCATTTTTAACATAGTGACTCCGCACTGTTATTATTCATGACGTTGTACCGATTACAAACAAAATTTGCCCATGACCAAGTGGAGAAACCAGCACATTCCAAATAAGAAGCCACTATTGGTCGAATAGTTCTAATATATGTCATGAACTGCTAAAATTTCGAAAAACGGTATGCTAGCGCTACACGCTTGAACAAAAAAATGACATTGCTACTACTATACCTAGCAATAAGATTTTTGTCGATATGCCATATTCAAGCATCATGGAGAGAAAGCAGGAATAGCCTTGTAATGGCCAGCTTAATACTCTTCTTCCTGTCTGATACAAACATTAGCTGATTTGAGTCATCAATAATATCTTTCAACTTCGTGAAAAACCAATACCACGATACATTTGTTTCTCCATTGATAACACCCCCAAACAATATGATATATTTGCATGTTGGCATCTTGCGCTGCAGCTACTAGTAGTGTTCCCTTATACTTGTCCTTCAAATGACTCTCATCAACACAAATTACCGGCCTCGTGTACTCTCGAAATGGAACTTATCTGTTGAAGCCTTATGTGTAGCTGTTTCTTGTTAAAGAATATCCGATTCTCCTCAATGTCCTCTTCATCGATCAACTGAATTTCATTTCCAATATATGAATTCCCTTCGCCCAAACTTACATCCGTATTTTGAATCATTTGTAACTCTTGTAGTTCGCTCACACCTACGTCATCATGTCCACACAATGTANATCGATCAACTGAATTTCATTTCCAATATATGAATTCCCTTCGCCCAAACTTACATCCGTATTATGAATCATTTGTGACTCTTGTAGTTCTCACACACCCACTTCGTTACGTCCACACAATGCATCTTCTATTGGTGAGAAAATGTTAACTCCAACATGCACTTCGTGCTCTCCAACATCATATTGATCTGCAAGTACACACAAGGCTGCTTTTGTGTGAACAGAAATGTACCATTGCAAATCCCATAGTCGGCTACATCAGCATGGGGTATATTCATGTTCAGAACTTTAAATTTCAATTGAATTTGAAACTTCATTATGTCAATATTCAATTTCTCGAATAATGTGTGTACAAGCTCTTCATATCTAATATCACGTAGAATAACAATTGATGTTGTTCGGTTCCCTAACCACTTCTACTTGTCGTCCATGTTGACGAATGTACCATCGTACGAGACAATGAATCTCATAATATCTCCCATATATGCATGCCACAAATGAAAATAATATCAGCTAATAACGAATGCCTAAAACGAAGATGCTAGTCACATGCAATATGTGAAACGCTGTACACAAAATGTTCCCTAATTTCGTTTAGTGTTTAATATTATTCTCGATATTTGAAAATTTTGAGAATTACATTTAAACTATCATTCTCGACGTTTATAAAATCTCGAGAATGACATGACGGGATTTACTTCAATATATGCATTTATCACCTTCTTCAACTTCAACCACCATTTTTGAAAAGAATTTATTCCATCATTAATGGCATTCTCAATATAGAAGTACCTGAAATTATTATCTACATAAGTTATTGAAGAATGTTGTTACAATAAATATCTGCTACTTGTTTGGATAATCAAATTCAATGAAATCAAATATATAACAACAACTACTAAACACAACTTATCAATAAAAATAAGATTTCAAAGAAAAACATCTTCTATCAAAAAATAATGAGAGCCAAAACAACTTCAAATTTGGACGAGATTAAATTTGTTGACCTGAAATCAAATTATTTCTTCAAAGTTGGAATCATATCCTTCTTTGTAGGTGTTAATGGAATATCTACTTTAACTTCTTCAATTTTCCTACAATAATTGGTTAGTATCTAATTAAAAATATAAGTAAATGAACTCACCTTAGTAATAGCTACAATTATGGTGGCTTCTTATGGAAGTCGCTTACTCTTTTCGAAATGTGTCAAATTGAAAAAAAAAAATATTGAGTAACATATTTATTAAGGGTAAAATAAATAATTTGGTATCAAATTTTACCATTTTTCAAGAATTAAAAGAAAATGATATTTTTTAATTGACACCCATAGAATTAAATATTTTCGAAAAGATTATGCTTCACGCAGCATGGTGTACAGCCCTCGTCACAACAGGGAGCCTTCTGTTGCTTCTTTTTGTTGGGGGAGCACCATCTATCCTATCTTGTGAGGGGCTGTACAATCATCGTAATCCTCTTTGAAAATATCCCACTTGTACTTCATATTCATCATTTAGATAAGGCTGGATTGGATCAGGACATTTGACCTGGACCGTCATTCCAATTTGATCTAATCCCTAAATCACGATTGGCCCCACCAAAATTCGGTCCACCTACTCCCTCCAACCCCCTTCTTTGAACCACCATTCCTGCTATGTTGCCAGGAGGGATTGGTAAAAACCACCAACCCCCGTCCCTATAAAGTCAACTCCAGCTCTAAATTCNTCTACCTAAGTTATTGAAGAATGTTGTTACAACAAATATCTGCTACTTGTTTGGATAATCAAATTCAATGAAATCAAATATATAACAACAACTACTAAACACAACTTATCAATAAAAATAAGATTTCAAAGAAAAACACATTCTATCAAAAAATAATGAGAGCCAAAACAACTTCAAATTTGGACGTGATTAAATTTGTTGACCTAAAATCAAATTATTTCTTCAAAGTTGGAATCATATCCTTCTTTGTAGGTGTTAATGGAATATCTACTTTAAATTCTTCAATTTTCCTACAATAATTTGTTAGTATCTAATTAAAAATGTAAGTAAATGAACTCACCTTAGTAATAGCTACAATTATGGCGGCTTCTCATGAAAGTCGCTTACTCTTCTCGAAATGTGTCAAATTGAAAAAAAAATAATATTGAGTAACATATTCATTAAGGGTAAAATAAATAATTTGGTATCAAATTTGACCATTTTTACAAGAATTAAAAGAACATAATATTTTTTAATTGACATCCATAGAATTGAATATTTTTGAAAGGATTATGCTTCACGTAGCATGGTGTACAGCCCTCGTCACAACAGGGAGCCTCCTGCTGCTTCTTTTTGTTGGGGGAAGCACCCTCTATCCTATCATCATAATCCTCTTTGAAAATATCCCACTTGTACTTCATATCCATCATTTAGATAAGGCTGGATTGGATCAGGACATTTGACCTGGACCGTCATTCCAATCTGATCTAATCCCTAAATCACGATTGGCCCCACCAAAATTCGGTCCACCTACTCCCTCCAACCCCCTTCTTTGAACCACCATTCCTGATATGTTGCCAGGAGGGAATGGTAAATACCACCAACCCCCGTCCCTAAAAAGTCAACTCCAGCTCTAAATTCCCATCCCTTCCAAAGAACTAACCAAAAATGCCACCAGCACAATCAGAAGCAGCGGCTGCACCGCCTACGGAGCCGCCGCCTCCGAACTTCTGGGGTGACATGCCAGAGGAAGAATACTACTCTTCCCAAGGAGTCCGCAACACAAAATCGTACTTCGAAACCCCAAATGGCAAACTCTTTACTCAATCGTTCCTCCCGCTTGACACCGCCCAGCCCATCAAGGCCACCGTGTATATGTCCCACGGTTACGGTTCCGACACCGGGTGGCTCTTCCAGAAGATCTGCATCCACTACGCCACCTGGGGCTACGCCGTCTTCGCCGCCGACCTCCTAGGCCACGGCCGCTCCGAAGGGATCCGGTGCTACCTAGGGGAAATGGATAAGGTAGCTGCCTCATCTTTGAGCTTCTTCAAGAGCGTGAGGTTTAGTGATGAGTACAAGCATTTACCGGCATTTATGTGCGGGGAATCCATGGGTGGACTTGCCACCATGTTGATGTACTTCCAATCGGAGCCTGGAACTTGGACTGGGTTGATCTTCTCCGCCCCGCTTTTTGTAATTCCGGAACCCATGAAACCCTCTAAGGTAAATTGATATTCAAGTGCTGTACTAATTTCTGAGAATTCACAGGTATAGAAGTTTCAATTGATTAGCCTTATTTAATCGATTACAATTACAATGTTTTAAAGGTACATTTGTTCATGTATGGATTGCTATTCGGATTAGCTGATACATGGGCAGCCATGCCGGACAATAAGATGGTAGGGAAGGCCATTAGAGACCCCGAAAAGTTAAAGATTATCGCGAGTAATCCAAGAAGATACACCGGGAAGCCTAGAGTTGGAACAATGAGAGAGATAGCAAGGCAATGCGAGTACATACAAAACAATTTCCACAAGGTAACAGTGCCGTTTTTGACAGTCCATGGGACTTTGGACGGAGTGGCTTGCCCGTCGGGGTCGAAAATGTTGTACGAGAAGGCAAGCAGTGAGGACAAGAGTTTGAAGCTGTATGAAGGAATGTACCATTCATTGATCCAAGGGGAGCCTGATGAAAGTGCAAATGTTGTGTTGGCTGACATGAGAGCTTGGATTGATGAAAGAGCTGAGAGGTATGGTCCAAACTCCAAAGTGTAACGACACTTGAGTAATATATCCCTTTGTTGTCATGTTATGGACTTCTATCAAAATGTTTTTGTACTTTTGAGGCTGTTATGATAATTCAGAAAACATAAATAAATGTTGAAATTATATATAACTAGGAATTTGGATTAAATAAATTCTATTTGTTATCAAAGGCTCGGATGGTATAATTTTGTCTTAGAGAACAATTTTAGTATTACTCGAAGAGATATTATACAATTAAAAAAAGAAATGTTGGTCGTCATGTCTAAATAAGTATTGTCAATTACTTGAGTTGATATTAAGTGGAAGAATATAGAGAGATTCGAGTTCTTGTGATTTTGATTATTGGAGTTTTCATCGAAGTTTGATAGTTTAGTTAAAATTCATCATTTGTAGTTAAGCAAATGAATTAGTTAGAACATCTTATCAAATCTTACACCCGTTGCATTTTATTATTTAGGTAACACTTTACATATTAATTTTTTGCCTTTTTTTTTTTAAATTCTTCCAAAATTCAATTGCTATTTCATTTCATCTAAAAAAATTAATTTTTTTTCATCTCTTTCTCATATCCCTCCATTAACATTCAGTCGAGTCCTGTCATTGCATGATATACATAATTTTTTTTTATTCATTCATAAATTATTGTCTTAGAAGAAGCTTTCTCACATATAAAAGAACAAATATACACAACAGATATCAATAAAATAACACATACATTCTTAATAATTTAAGTTGTAAAATTACTTTGACTTAAAATGACAAAGAAATTGATTTTAGATACAAAATATAAAATATAAAGAAATTAAGAATTTTCATTTGCTATTACAATGTTGGAAGAGTCAAATGAGTATTTTATAATTTTTTCAATATTTTATTAACTTGCTAAAATTAATTCTTTTTATTTGATGCTAGAGTTTAGGAAAAGAAGTTAATACACTATATAAATCTTGTACCAAAAAAACAAAAAAAAATCCTTGGCAACAAAAAAAATATTTAATGAAGATAAATATTTAAGAATATAGTATGCAAAACATTATAATGTGATGTATAGAGTGTGATTTTTTATTTGAATTAAGGGTATTTTTGTTCATTTAGATATTTATAATGACATATTCATAAATTTGGTGTTTTTTTGTAACCATGTATGCAAAATGAAGTATGTAAATTGCAAATTTCTAAAATATGGTACGGTACACAGAGAAATTACACCCTGTATACAAATGTATTTTGGAAATGTCCCTTTTAATTTTTATTCTTCTTAATTTCAAAATATATTTTTGTCTTTTTTTTTCTTTTCAACCACACATTATTCAATAAAATAATATTACAAACAAACTAAAATTTTTCCCTATTTTTTAACTACTCATTCACCAATCACAATCGAATCACTATTCCAAAATGTATTTTGGCAAAAGAATAGGGCTCAAACATGTTCGAAATGAACATCAAGTTTTGCTACATGGTTACAGATACACAAGAACACAATGCACTTTGGGGAAACACAATCAACACAGATTCAAGTAGCTAAACAAATCGAATAATTAGGGAACAAAAGATAGAGACCGGGATTGAATCATCTACATCATACTACCAGTCACCCAAGACAATTCATCTACATCATCCTACCAGTCACCCAAGACACTTACAGAATCAAAACAAAAACGATGAGTGACGTCTGAAGGATTTGAGGCACGAAAAACAGAGGATTGTGAATTATTAATATCAGTCAATCCTTCTATGCTGAACCAAATTCAGCAGACCACTTCTCGTGCTTTTCAATATCAGCTGCTGAAACACTTGGTTGAACCTTAGTCAAGGCTTCTAAAAAGTCGCACATTGCAACAGGATCGTTTGAAATCTCATCCTTGGACATGTTCTTGATCTCATCACGTGTCTTTCCTGCTATCTTACGCCTCATGCCATTCAAAGAAGCATCCCGGCAAACATTTGTTAGATCGTCTCCACTGTATCCCTCTGTCTTTCGAGCCACTTCATCAATATCCACATCTGGAGCCATCTGATTCACAGCATGTAAAATATTGCAAGTAAACAAATGAGAATTGATCTATAGTTGTCAAATATTCTAAGGATTGAAGTGAGAATTTTAACATTAAATACGAATTCCTACCAAGTGATCCAGAGAGAAACGCATGGGGTAAACCCTTCCATTTTGTTTGGACAGAATTATTACTACTGGTTAAGTAACCAGGGCAGATGAGAGTTCACTCATGCCAGTAGAAACCAATATATATTTAGATGCATCTCTCTGTGACTGTGTGTGCATGGGGAGGGTATGCAGATAAGCATGCAACATATATCTGCTTTGGTTTATCAAAATCTTCATATGATAAAAATAAAAACACAAAAATGTTGCGAACCAACTAAACGTTTTTAGATTTGTATTAGTTGCTTTATAAATCAAAAAATTGGTTTTTCTTAGTATGCACAATGATGATGCCAGCACAATAAATTCTTGCAGCCATGCCAAGCAGTTTAAATATTATTCAAAGTCCAAGTGGGCAAATTCCCAAATCATGATTTTATGAATATCCAATTAGACCTATAAATGAACTCGCAGTGTCACGTAGGCAGCAAGACTTACCTCAACAGTTTTCAAATTGATCTTTATAAGCGCCTTGCGACTCTCAAAATTTGGAAGTGGAATGTATATTCTCTTCTCCAGCCGCCTCCTGCATTAATCGTTAATGTATCAGATTAAATAAGCACCCTACTTAAAACCTCAAGAAATAAAAGCAAATACAAAGAAAGTGAACGAAACGAGACCAGACCTCAATGCCTCATCTATATCCCAAGGAAAATTTGTAGCAGCTAAAACCATCACTATCTTGCGAGTACCATCTTCATTGGTGGAAGAAGCATTGACACCATCTACCTGAACTAGAAGCTCCGACTTGACCCGTCTAGATGATTCGTGCTCTCCTGAGGCCCTACAAATTGGTTTCAAACACAAGGGGGTCGACATAAATACATATGAACGTACGTGGGAGACAGTAGTAAATAAGCTTTCCTCTATCATCTAAAGTACATATAAAGGTAGTTCAATTGTGTCTATAAGTTTAAGCAAGCAATACAAAACAGACTGGAATATGGCTGGTACTGAAATGTAAGCAGATTTATGTCATACATGCATTCGTGTACCCCATCTCACATAACTACTGAAATAACTGTAGAAAGAGAATAAACTCAAGCAACGTGGCTCACTTGGTAAAGGAAAAAATTGCCTTCACAAAATAATAATATTCTCACCCTCGAGCATTGCAAAGAGAATCAATCTCATCAATGAATATTGTACTAGGAGCATGAGCTCTTGCAAGATCAAACAAACACCGGACCATTCGTTCACTCTCCCCACGCCATTTTGAAGCCAGGGTAGCAGAAGAAACGTTGAAAAATGTTGTGCCACACTCAGTAGCAACAGCTTTAGCTAGAAGCGTCTTCCCAGTACCAGGAGGGCCAAACATGAGTACACCTTTCCACGGTCTTCTAATTCCCTGAAACCAAATACATTTCGAAGATTAAATGTGATAAACCATACATGTAGGGAACAAGAAACGAATTACATGAAGTATGAACAATCTCTATTACATGTCTGTATATATAAATTTCTCTCTACATGTAAGGTACAAAAAGTGAACTGCCCAGAGTACTTCCAGTGTCATGCTCTCAATGATTGCAACATGAAATCAGCTATTAAGAGGTCAGAACAAAATTTGAGACACACTCCGGCTTACATTATGTGTATCATCCATCAGAGATTTCATCATAACAAACTAACAGCATATTTAGCATACTAAAACTACAGATTACGATGACTTTGTGGAACATGGGATTAAACGAAATCGAAGTACATTACTCAGCTTCAACCAATATCTGATACCTGGAAATACTCAGGCATCCACAGAGGAAGGACCACAGCTTCTTCTAAAAGTCTTTTTGCTTCGCTCAACCCAGCCACATCATCCCATCTGACACCAGGACTCGTTTCCAAGACATCCCTTTCAAGCATAGCAGCCAAGTCTCCATCGGGCCCATCATATTGCACCTTTTTCGACTTTCCATCCTCAGCATCCTCTCCATTCTAACAATTGCAACAAAAATGAGAGAGAAGCCCATGAACAATATTATTATTAACTAATAGTAAATACAGAACCTATACCAGATTCAGGGTAATAAGAAGCCAGCACCTAAAGTAAATAAGATATCTATTCCCTCTTTATATATGCTAAAGTAAACATTTTGACACTCTTTTTGACTGGGAAAAACTAAGGTCTCCTGGAAAGATTTCAACATTCCTATAGCATAATGAATCCCCGTGGTGCGGGTCACTTGGGAAACCTTAAAAGCAAGGAAACTTGTGCATAAACTTTGCAAATTACATATCCAATTTAGGATATTAAGAAAACAGGACATAGAAGAGGAAGAAAAAGGAGCAACACTTCAGGTAAGTTGATCTATTTACAGGAAAAAAATTCTAGGTATTTTGAAATATTATTAATTATTACACTACTTAAAAAGTTAATCATGTTTGTCAAAAGACATTGAGAACAGTGTTTGATATTCGGTTGCAAAAGAAATATTTTGAAGATTGAAACACAGATACCACATTCAAGCCTTAATTAAATCACATGATTGGAAATTCAGCTCAAAATTCTAAACCAAGAAGCCTCTTATTAATCAATCAGCCAAGTCTGTCTGAATATGTGCAATTAGAAACTTAATAAATATCTTCATTCCACTTGACAACATCTCAGGTTCTCTAGCGTTGAATCTATGTATTTATTTGTTTAGATTTCGACATCAAAAGGAAAATTGAATAGGAAAACAAGAAAAATTAACTCAACAAATCTTGGAAACTCGGACAACTACAAACCCTTTATAAAAGCATAGGTCTGAGGGTACTACAGCTAAAAAAACTCAAGGCCCACTTCTCAAGGATCTTCATGGACAGTTCTTACCCTGGAACAAAAAAATAACCATGTACTATAAATGATCGCTACGCCAATCCCTCAGGAACCTGGATACCCTCATCTTCAATTTCATATTATAGTTCATCTAAATAAAGGACAGGCAATTTTGTTTAATCATATCGCATTGTAGTACAAAATATATTTAAATTTTAAAAGGCTAGTAGGATAGGTTGAATTCAACTTTTCTAGGAACTAGAAAAGTTTGTAAGAGTGGATGTTTGAAGCAAAGCTTAGATATTGGATTAGGAAACACTAAAATAAAATCTAAGGGCAAGCACTTCAAGTGTATCGGGCCTGAACTGACACTTATCCTGGGCTTCAAAAGATAACAATGATAAACAAGCTTCCTTGACCAACCGCATTAGAATCAATCGAACACCCAGTTTTTCATTATCTCGTCTCATATCAAAAGCGTAGAGAAGAAGAATTGTGCCAATGCAGTACCAGAAAAATCAGTGATGAATAAAATGAACTAACATAACACTAAAGTCTCTAATTAAGACACCTTAAATATTTTTTACATTAATTGCTAATTAGATTTATAGTTCAAATGCTAGTTCAATTTAATGGCTGACAATAACATTGTGTCATGTGAATACCTATTCTTCCCAAATACTAATAAGGGAAGGGTGACGTTCACCATGTAGCTACCGATATCTCAAATAGAATCCTAGCCACTAGATACTCACAAAAAGCAAAAGAATTGGTTGAATAACCTTGTACCTCATAACAGAAATAGGTATAGAATATACCGTTGCCAACCCATAAGTAATAGTACCGACATCATTTAACAAACTACATCTCCAGCAGAAGAACTTACTACTGAATCTGCTTTTCCGGAGGTCAACTTCCCAGTTCCTTTCTTTGCAGTAGTTGACGCTCGAACTCCCGTGTTGGACTTACTAGAACCACCTGTCCTTTTTTCATCATAACAAACTAACAGCAATTTAGCATACTAAAACTACAGATTAAGATGACTTTGTGGAACATGGGGTTAAACGAAATCGAAGTACATTACTCAGCTTCAACCAATATCTGATACCTGGAAATACTCAGGCATCCACAGTGGAAGAACCACAGCTTCTTCTAAAAGTCTTTTTGCTTCGCTCAACCCAGCCACATCATCCCATCTGACACCAGGACTCGTTTCCAAGACATCCCTTTCAAGCATAGCAGCCAAGTCTCCATCAGGCCCATCATATTGCACCTTTTTCGACTTTCCATCCTCAGCATCATCACCATTCTAACAATCGCAACAAAAATGAGAGAGAAGCCCATGAACAATTTTATTATTAACTAATAGTGAATACAGAACCTATACCAGATTCAGGGTAATAAGAAGCCAGCACCCTAAAGTAAATAAGATATCTATTCCCTCTTCATATATGCTAAAGTAAACATTTCGACACTCCTTTTGACTGGGAAAAACTAAGGTCTCCTGGAAAGATTTCAACATTCCTATAGCATAATGAATCTCCATTGTGCGGGTCACTTGGGACCTTAAAAGCAAGGAAACTTGGGCATAAACTTTGCAAATTACATATCCAATTTAGGATATTAAGAAAACAAGACATAGAAGAGGAAGAAAAAGGAGCAACACTTCAGGTAAGTTGATCTATTTACAGGAAAAAAATTCCAGGTATTTTGATATATAATTAATTATTAAACTACTTAAAAAGTTAATCATGTTTGTTGAAAGACATTGAGAACAGTGTTTGATATTCGGTTGCAAAAGAAATATTTTGAAGATTGAAACACAGATACCACATTCAAGCCTTAATTAAATCACACGATTGGAAATTCAGCTCAAAATTCTAAACCAAGAAGCCTCTTAATAATCAATCAGCCAAGTCTGTCTGAATATGTGCAATTAGAAACTTCATAAATATCTTCATTCAACTTGACAACATCTCAGGTTCTCTAGCGTTGAATCTATGTATTTATTTGCTTAGATTTCGACATCAAAAGGAAAATTGAATAGTAAAACAAGAAAAATTAACTCGAACAAATCTTGGAAACTCGGACAACTACAAACCCTTTATAAAAGCATAGGTCAGAGGGTACTACAGCTAAAAAAACTCAAGGCCCACTTCTCAAGGATCTTCATGGACAGTTCTTACCCTGGAACAAAAAATAACCATGTACTATAAATGATCGCTACGCCAATCCCTCAGGAACCTGGATACCCTCATCTTCAATTTCATATTATAGTTCATCAAAATAAAAGACAGGAAATTTTTTTTTAATCATATTGCATTGTAGTACAAAATATATTTAAATTTTAAAAGGCTAGTAGGCTAGGTTGAATTCAACTTTTCTAGGAACTAGAAAAGTTTGTAAGAGTAGATGTTTGAAGCAAAGCTTAGATATTGGATCAGGAAACACTACAATAAAATCTAAGGGCAAGCACTTCAAGTGTATCAGGCCTGAACTGACACTTATGCTGGGCTTCAAAAGATAACAATGATAAACAAGCTTCCTTGACCAACCGCATTAGAATCAATCGAACACCCAGTTTTTCATTATCTTGTCTCATATCAAAAGCATAGAGAAGAAGAATTGTGCCATGCAGTACCAGAAAAATCAGTGATGAATAAAATGAACTCACATAACACTAAAGTTTCTAATTAAGACACCTTAAATATTTTCTACATTAATTGCTAATTGATTTATAGTTCAAATGCTAGTTCAATTTAATGGATCTGACAATAACATTCTGTCATGTGAATACCTATTCTTCCCAAATACTAATAAGGGATGGGTGACGTTCACCATGTAGCTACCGATGTCTCAAATAGAATCCTAGCCACTTGATACTCACAAAAAGCAAAAATTGGTTGAATAACCTTGTACCTCATAACAGAAATGGGTATAGAATATACCGTTGCCAACCCATAAGTAATAGTACCGACATCATTTAACAAACTACATCTCCAGCAGAAGAACTTACGACTGAATCTGCTTTTCCGGAGGTCAACTTCCCAGTTCCTTTCTTTGCAGTAGTTGACGCTCGAACTCCCGTGTTGGACTTACTAGAACCACCTGTCCTTCCTCCACGGCCTGCTGTTCCTGTTTTCGTGGAACCTCCACGGGCCCAAGTCGCATCTTGTGGTGACTTCCTCATGCCAACTTGACCAGTTCTAGTAGGTCTTCTACTCGAAGGATCTCGAGTAGGCGGTCGCCATACATCAGGATCATCCACTGGAGAACTCGATGACACTGGGTACTCGTCCAATGGCTGAAATAAAAAGGACGATTTGGTTGAAATTGGAGGTGAATTAGGCCGCCTGCCAATGGGAACCTCCTTAAACGACCTTTTCTCAGCATCTAATTGCTTCACGACCTCCGCTTCTTCTGAAATTGCTTTCTTTGCATTCATCCACTTCGTTCGCAGTACAGGGTCATCGACTGAATTTAAATGCCTAAAGTTGGGAATATGATTATATGAAGATCAAAATGTAAGAAATTTTAACAAAAGATTTCAGCACGAGGGACTTAACCACCACAATTTTAACTTCAATGCATAGAATACTTTTATGAATTGATATTTTGGCTTTATGACTAATGGATAAGACTATAGGAAAGCCTAAACCACACCCACCCCCTACCACCCAAAAAAAAAAAAAATCAGCTACATTTTGACGGTGGTTCTTATTTCTACTTTCCCAGCATTTCAATACGAACAAGTTAAAAACCTATCAAATTCGAACCTGAGTTCAGAACAATTTTCCACAAAGAGACACAGAGCATCAGAATTTACCAAGCGAAACTCTGAATTCAAATAAAAGATGCAAACCTAAATCAACCCTTTCTTCAAATTTAAAATTCGTACAGATGCAACTGAATGTTAAAACATACAAACGAAAAGAAAAGGGAAAAAGGTAGGATTTTGAGATTGAGACATATACTTGTTGATCTGAGCAATGGCGCCATCGAAGAAGATAACTGACGTGTCATACAGTCCTTCCAGAGCGTATTCTCTAGCCAACTTCAGGTGATCTTGCAATCCCTCCAGCGACGAGGCCCCCATTATTTATATATACATACACTCTTCTGGAATCCGTATATATGCCTAAATTTCAAAAAAATCCAGAGGATCTACACGAATTAGATACGTAAATAACCAAATTATGGAAGGAATTTTGGTCGGAGTTGAAGCAGTAGAGATGGGCAAGAACGGCGACGTTTATATTTTATCCAGGCTGGAGGAAGGAGAGGAAATTACAGTTCTATCCTTGGATTCATTTTATATTAGTCTTTATGAATTAATCCTTTTTTTTTTTTTTAAATTTCTTCACCCATTATTCTCAGTAATAAAGAAAAATATGATGAAATAAAAAATATTAATTGAACTTAAACTCTTAGCTTAACCTTTTTATAGTAAATATATTTCATTTTTATTTATATACCATTATAAAAAATTTCGATTTATATGTAAAATTATTTTATTTAAGAATATGTAGTTGAAAATGAGTTTTTGAAAAAATAAAGTCAAACATATACTATTTTCTATTAGTTATATCATAATACTACGTTGAGACGAGAATGAATAGAAAGGATTGGACATCCTAGTAATTTACGAATTGTTATTTCTTAAATCATTTTCAATCTTATCCAGCACACTAATAATCATCAATTGAGCAGACCCTTTTTGTAATCCAAGATTCAAATGTGTGGATAGTCATTAATGATGCTTAGAACTTTTGTTAACGTCTTAATTTAATTTTCTCCAAAAAGAAAGCAAAAGTGAAAAGAGAGAAAAAAAAAAGGTATTTAAGTACTAGTCATATTTCCGCCTCTGCGTGTTTGATTTTTGAATTGTTGAATAATGATGGCAAAAAAAACCCGACCCTTGCCGGCGCCGAATGAGGCCAAAAAAATCCACCCGACGGGTTGGGGACGTAGGAATCGCCGTCCCATCTCAGGGCGGGGGCGGAGATGCCCCGCCTCGAATCCGCCCCGTGAAGAATTAATAAAAAAAAAAAATTATAGATAAATAATGTTACAATATAATTCTACTTGCAAATGTTTAATTTTTGACATTGTTTATTTCGAGTGCTTGTTTTGAATATTGATGTAGTTAGTTTGAGCTGCATTATTTGCTTTGGATTTTAAATTTTTAAATTTGTATTTTAGTTAAAAAAATTTAGAAAAACAAAAAAAGGGGCAAGCCCCCGCCCCGTGTGCCCCTCCCCGCTGTCATCTCTATGAATAATTTCAAAATAATGATTCATGTTCTCTCTTTTGAGTTTGGTTGGATTATATCAAAACGTGGAGATCATCATTATTATTTTAGTTTATTTGCAAATTGAATGGTGCATGGCTTCTTGGGTGAATATTTAATAATGTTTTGACATGTATGGAGCTCAATGTTAACGAAATAAATGTTTCCTTCTCGATATCGCACTTGTTTGTGTCGCATTATAAGTTACTCAAATTATAATGTGATATAATTTAGTGATGGGTAGGCGTTGATAAGTGTAAATCTTGTGCTCATTTGTTATACTCTTGCTGGTTATTTTAGTGAAATTCTGTTTATTTTGTGTGTTTGAAGTTTTAAGATCGACACCAAACAACATTGAAAAAATACGAAAATTGAATGCTAAGAAATCTCACAAGTGCGAGATTATTATAAAGGATATTGGGCCTAACTCAACTTAACAAAATCGACTTGTTAAGGGAGGATTGCCCTCACCTTATTAAGTGGATCATGTAAGTATCAACATCCAATGTGAAACTCTAATAGAGATTCTGAAATACGAATTTTGCAAGAGCGATAGTTAAAGGGTGAACACATTGGTAATTCTGTGTAAGCGAAAATTCCTGTACAAAAAGGGGAATGCCACATGTAAGGGAATTCGTAACTTATGCTGTTTCCAAACCAGTTAAG
The DNA here is from genome assembly GCA_903798255.1 of Fraxinus quadrangulata. Taxonomy (NCBI): domain Eukaryota; kingdom Viridiplantae; phylum Streptophyta; class Magnoliopsida; order Lamiales; family Oleaceae; genus Fraxinus; species Fraxinus quadrangulata. The sequence continues at coordinate 17,706 of CAIGRB010030814.1, read as the reverse complement.
AAAGAGTAAATGACTTGTGATAGTTATTCAGCAAGGCAAAACAAGCAAGTTCAGGATCAGGAATGACTTCACATTCCATAGGAGAAAACTTGATCTTACATAGAAGTTCTGACAAAATTCAGAATTACAGAGTAAATTTCATGTTCCCTTTTTCTAAATTTTTCGAGCAAAGCACAGAAATGTAAAAGAATGATATGTCCATAAAGTAACAGATGACATAAAACAAACAGAAATGTAAAAGAATGATACATCGTAACACAGCTGAAGCACAAAGCCTACTCAGTTCAGCCAAAATAGTTGCAGCAGCATATGGTAGGGGAGCAAATACGCAGATTTATTCTTCCACAGACAAATCATTTGTCTGTCTCTTATACATTAATTGTCCAATAAAATAATATGACATCGACAAAACATATAAAATTAACGTTGTCTTCCAACTAAAGTAAATTTAAGACAAAAAGCTTGCATACGAAACTATACATTCAAAAGAAAGCAAAATGCATTGAAACAATTGAAATCAACCTGAGTTCATTCATGGAGAGAATTTCCAACTACAATATCACAAAAAATGGAGAGAAAAGTATTAACATTGTACCTAATTAATATACTATATTAACTAATAATATCCATTTTAACCCATATGCATTAAATATACTCGCCAACAATTGTAGTATCATAATCAGATCTCAAGAATATCATTAACATGAACCAGTACAAATTGAACAATAACCATCTTAAACTCGTCATTAAACTATGTCGTGAACGTGAATTACTACTGGGAAAAACCAACTCCGTTGGTCGACATCATCCAAGTAAACACGCAGAAAAAAATTGAGGAAACAATTGGTAAACAGGCAAGGGCAACTTGGCTCGGATATAGAATGAAATAATATCAAGGCATATATATATACACCCACCTAATCCACCTTCTTTTCGGCTTCCTTCTTGTAATCCTCCAACTCTTTCAACCACAGATCCCCAAACTCACAATCCTTCCATTGCTCGAACCATGGCCCTCCAAGCGTATAATGTATCGCCTTGGGGAATGTGCTTGGATTGCCCTCAACAACCCTGTTATGTCCAACAAGGAAGTTCCACACAAATGGAATTTCTCCAATCTCATTGTCATCTAACCACTGAAACCTATGAAGAAATGCGCCCGTCTCCTTGTTCACCACTTCCGGGGTTAGCACACTATTCTTCGGGTGCCCACAATTGTACAACACCATCGAAGACCAGTTCTTCCTTGGGTACACGGTTTGAACTGCCCCATCCATTTTTGTTGTTTCTTTAGGTGTGTAATCGTGTTGAACACACATTATTGCGTACTTTTCATCAATCAGATCCACTAGTTCGTTAATATCACGTAAATACAAGAAATCACAATCCACAAACATGGCCCATCCTTCATAATTTGCTAGATATGGAGTCAAAAACCTCGAGAATGAGAATTCAGTGCTCTCTAATTTCCCTCTTTCGCGCCAGTAAACACCCATTTCTCGCAATTCAGATTGCTTGATGGGAAATATCTCAATAGGGATTGAGGATCTCTTCAACAGAGAGTAGCGGCAGACCTCATATGCAAGATCCTCCCGCGGATCATACCCTATGAAAATCTTGAATTTCTTTGCATTCGGGTAAAACCCATTTCTGTAATTTTCATTGCCATTGTTCGTATTATCCCAAATTGAATCAGAAACTCTTACCTCAGCACCGCTCGGATGTAAATCTGCGCCACTGGACATAATTTTCAGTCACGAATAACACCCTGCAAAAAAAAAAAAAAAAAAAAA
>CAIGRB010030809.1:0-14148 GCA_903798255.1 Fraxinus quadrangulata | reverse complement strand
TCTAGAAAAATAAAAATAGTTCAAACTTTTAATGATTATTTACATAAAAAAATTTAAAAATATATTTAAATGAACATAAATAAAATATTCTCATTTCATGTCTATATTTTTTTATTTTTGTTTCCTATATGTTGAACTCAATTTATTATTTATTTTATTTTTCTTTTGTATTGAGAAAAAAATATTTTAAAATTCTTCAACTTTAAAATGAATTGATTACTTGATAATATATTAAGATAAATTGTTTTATTTTTACTGAATATAAATTTTATAGAATAAAGTGTCATAAAATAATTTTTCAAAATTTCAAAGCAATAGTATTTTCTAGTTATTTTGAAAAATAATTTTTCAAAAATAAAAATGAAACGAATTTTTTAAAATCTTAAAACAGATCGTCAAAACAAAAAGCTAAGAATGAATTCAAAACTCAAATATAAACTAAACGGATCCTTGAGTTTCCACACGAGGTAACCATCATCATGATATATTTTTTTCACTTTATTTATGAAATTTCATATGTTACTAATAGATGTAAATAAACATATTCATTTTTGGATCTTTTCTTTACTAATAAAACGTGTTGGATCATATTTAGTCCATGTCCCTATTTGACAATCACACATTTACACAATAAAATATTCTACACGTAAATTCAATTTTTTTTTTCTATTTTTTAACTATACATTATTTTAAAAATCACTATTCGAAACATTATTTTTGTCAAATAATAGTTATCAGCAAAACATACAAAAGAAACTTTACATAAAAGTCCTGATTTTATGTAACATATCATAATAATTGGAAAAAAAAATAATTTCTTGTAAGTAATGACAATAAAAGAGAGAATAAAGGTTGCAAATAAAAGTGGCAAAGGACCACCGTTTTCTGCGAATAATATAAAGATTCCACACTTTGCCCTCAACATACCCTAGACATTTATTTTAAAATATTTATGTCAACCTGCATATAATATCAGGGTTAAATACCATATCTATCCCTGAACCTTCACCCATGTTTCTATTGTGTCCCTCTACTTTAAATTATTCCTAATATACCATTATGCTTTCAAAACTGATTCCCATCCATCCCTCGATCCATCCGACTTAAAATCATTAACCCAAATTCAAATTTGGCAAACAGAGTGGATGAGGCAATTAAATCCATTAGTTTGTTGTGGTCAGTTTTTTTTTTAATTATTGTTTCTCTTGTTTGGGGTGATAAAATTTAGGTAATACTACAAAAAAAAAAAAAATGAAAAATTACAATCAACTTGTCAATGAAAAAAAATTATCAATCATTGAATGCACTTGTAATGACAAAAATATTCATATTTTTTTATTGTTATCCACCCTCGTTTTGCCACGTCGGCATGGGGGTTAGCGCGATGTTAAGTTAAAAAGGATGGAGGAATCTATGATAATCAATTTTGGAAATTCAATAGCTGATTAGAAACAATTTAAGTCAGGGACTTGTTTGAAACATGAGCGGAAGTTTAGGGATAGTGAGGGTAATTAACCGTATAAAAATTAATAATCCTATGCATGGTCGGTTTTGATTGCAGTGTACGAATCTAGATATATCCCACAAAAGTGGATTCACTGCATTGCAAAAGTAAAGATAAGTTTGTCAATTTGGTACCAAAACAAACTAAAGTAATAAAGAAAAATCCAGATAATTACTTAAATCACCGAAGAGAAAACTAAGTAAAAAAAAAAAATTATGTATCGTATCGATCAAAGCTGAATAATAGTGTAGAAGGAAAAAAAGTTAAAATATTATTTATTAAACTGGGTAGTTTAATCTAATAGGATGAAATGAACATGCATGTATGTAAAGTATCATCTTCTTTGCTCAATCAACTTTTCTCTTTAAAGGTTACCGGTTGATTCTTGATTACATCAACTTTAACTTTAAAGCATCTATATATACAATAAAAAGACCTCAAATATTCAAGCTCTCTCTCTCTCTCTCTCTCTAGATAACATACAGAGATGGCTAGATACTACAACTCAACTTATTATAATTATCACAAATATTTGTCACTGCCAATCCACTTCTTCTTCTTCCTAGCTGTACTTTTTCTCTTCTTGATCATAACTTGGTACATAAACTATGAGTTCTTTTTTGAAGACTTGATGGATCAGATCAAGTTATCCCTCATGGTGTTGCCAGTGCTGCTTCTGCTTATCCTGCACTGTTTGTCTGTCCATGATCCACGGAGAGTACCGTTCGCTATGTCATTGCCCGAGAAGGATGCACTTCATAGGGCCGGAGGGTCGCCATGGGGAGTGGCTATTCTGCTTGTGTTTCTTATGTTCATGATCACTCACCGTGCTTCTTTGCATGAAAGATGGTTTCCCTTGTTTAGAAGACGACGATATTAGACGTGCACAAAAGATTGTGCATAGCTTGCTTCAGCTTTCAACCTCTAAAATGATTACTGCTTTAATGTATTGTGGTCAATTGTGTGTCTTTGATAAAAGGAAGTGATGATGTGTGAATCATTCAAATATTCTTATTGTGAGTTCTATGAAGACATGACGTGTGTGAAATTATTCTAATTATCATGCCATATTTATAGATTAGGCTTCAAATTATTTGAAGAATTTCATAAGTTCAAAGCATTTTGTTTAAATGCTTGTCCAATTTGAAGAATACCCTTCTGTGTAATACTTCCTCAATAATGAGAGTAAAAAACTCGCACAATGTGGAAAATAGACTTAATACCTCGAGTGGAATATGGACTTATTTTAGTAGTTCCACAAGTCCATTAAGTAGCTTGAGTTCCTGATATTATTGGCATTCCCAGAGCCTCACATAATTAGCTAGGAAATTGTATCTTGTCATTACTCGTTAGCATCTTCGACTTCTTTTCTTTGAAAATGGCAAGTCTTTCTCCCACCAGAGATCTCGAGGGGCAGGGATTGTTGCCAATGGCTGCAACTCTGACTTCTGATATTCTGCATCGATCATTTTAATATATCAATCTGGATAGAATATGGTACTGTTTCATGTAATTTTCTCCTGCGAATGTCCTTCAATGTTGAACTGAAATCAAGAAACCAATTGAAACTCGAACCCTTCTCTACCTAGCATGTCCAGGCTTTTATAATCATTGGCAGCACTGTAACCTATCCAATGTCGACAATTTCTAACTTCCAACAGACCTTTTTGTGTTATAAATAATTCAGAGATGGCAAAAACTGAGTTATTTAGTCACTCGGACTAGATTATCTTACTTCTTCGCCACTGTCCTTTAAAATCCTGCCAGGGAGCTGCACCCAACTGAAACCAGGAACTTTTTGCAAGCCTCTATCTTTCATGACAATTCTCAGTTTATTAATGCCGTTACAGATAGAGATGAACACTGGCAGCAAGAATATAGTTCGCTCCAAGGTTATTTTGTCAAAAATTGCTTTAAATTTTCGTCGCCATATAGAATGCACCCGTGTTGTTTACAAAAGCTAAGATAGCTCCTCAATATAACAGAGTTTGGTTCCATAGGCAAACCCATAATTATCTGATAAGCCTCTTCAATCTTCCCAGCACACCCATACAAGTCTACCATGCATCTATAATGTTCCATAGTTGGCTTGATATTGTAAACATTCAACCTTTTTCCAAAAAGCTCTTACCCCTTTTCAACAAGGAATTGTGACTACAAGCGCACAGGATTGTTGAAAATGACTTGTCGTCAGGCCTCAGACCAGTTTCTTCCATTCTGGTAAACAGAGAAATAGATTCCTCTTCATTGCCATGATCTGTGAAGCTGGAAATCATGGCAGTCTGCTACTGCAGATTTTTCTCACTCATGGAACTAAATATACGGAAGGCTTGCTCTATGAGACCACATTTTGCATACAAATTAAGCAGGCACCCAGAGCAACATGCAATTCGATACCATTGACGAGCATGTAGGAGTGAATGGACTTTCCATCTGATAATGAGGAGGTTGGTAAAGGCAGCAAGCAAACTAACCAAAGTAACCAAGTTTGGCTTTTCATTTACCATCTTCATCTCTTGGAACGCCATTAAAGCACCCAAAGGACGTTTAAAGCTCAACAGAGTGAGACAAATATAAACATAAAGCATCACAAGAAAATAAAAAAGAAAATTTGCTCATGCCAAAAAGAAAAAGAAGATAACAGGAAATTAGTTCAATAATTTGAAGAAAAATCAAAACTGCAATCAAGCTCTTCACTTTATGATTTGAAACCAATTATTGGGAAGGCTTCACAAACAAAGATCTGTTTCAAAATTTATTCTCCTGAAGGAGATTTTGCTATATTTTTGTTTAAATAAGTAGTAAGTGAGTAACATTTGGATTTATACAAAAGAAAATTCGATTGTATGACCTATATAGTACTTATTATTCAGCTGATACCTTCAAAAAACGAATCAAGTGCACTACTGTATGTTATGTCAAACATATACCTAAACTAAAGTATTTACGGCTTCAGTAAAAGCTATATTGACTCAGCCCAACTAAAGACTCAAGGAGAACGTTTTAAACAAATGTCACGAAATTATTAATTTTAAATTTTTTCTAAATAAGTACCTGCTGAAAACAGATTCAACACAATTATTATAAAGCTAATTTGGCAAATGTTGAGAAGATGTTTGTTGATAGTTTGCTCTTCCCTCCAACCATATCAATCACTCCATGTTCCAATCAAATGGTATGTTGTTTGGACTATGTTATGCCAAACATTGATCACTTCAATACATTCTGTTTGGCTACACTCAAATGCATTATTTGCCATTCTTTCTAAGTTGAGAATTGATATGGGATCTCAGTACTTCCAATTGGATCCATGTCAACATCCTCCAAAATGTTTCAGAAGACAAAAATTCATGTATAAGAGGGAAAAAGCAAGAAGCTATTACAAAGAAAAGATTTATTCAAAATGTGCATACCAATCAACATAAACGGCAATCATGGAGCTCCAAGACACTACATTTCTCTCAGCCATTTCACCAAACACTCTTCTCGCAAACTCAATTACGCCACACACACCATAAACTCTCAATAACATGTGAATCCAAACCAAACCCCGCCTACAAAACCATAGAATGCACGGATCCACCAACCCCAAGCACGGAACAACGTCCACAAGCCTTGATCACAAACGGATACGTAAACTTGTCAGGTTTGGGCCCACCAAGTGTTCGAAGTAATTAAACAAAGAGTTAGATGGACTCAATTCGGGTTGACGAGTCGTTGGAGTATTCTTTGATCATTGTATTCCACGCAAAGAGTGGTGGCGGAGAAATGGGAGAGTAGTCGAAGATTTTTTCCGCGTCATGGAGTGAGATTGAGAAGGCGAAATGTATGATTTGAGAGAAGAAGTATTCGTGGAAGTCGAGGGAGGTTTTGAGGAGTACAGAATAGAGGGGAGGATTTCAATGGCGGGTTTTGACCGTTGGAATAGAGTTTGTATATGGCGGGAAATTATCATAATTTCCAAATCCATATTTAGCCCGGATTGACTCACGTTAAAATTTCAATTCTCATTCTTCTACTCATTTTTAATCATATATTTTTCAATAAAATAATATTTTATATCACATCAATAACTTTTTTTTTTTTTCACCACACATTCTCCGTCAATCTACTATTCCAAAATGCATTATTCCAAAATAATGTGGCTCAAACACATAGCCCCTATTTTATAAACATTATTTGAAAACCTTTTTTTTTTTTTTTTNTTTTTTTTTTTTTTTTGGTGATAAACATTATTTGAAAGCTTTTTTTCTACGCTCATTTTCAACCACACATTCACACCATAAAATATTTTACACACAAATTCAAAACTTTTATCTATTTTCGAAATGGGCAGGGTCGTCCAGGCCCCAGCTGACCCATTCTAATTTCTTGTAAATTTCCTTGTGAATCTTGAAAAAGAATTCGAAAAATTATGTCAAATTTTGTTCTTTTCACGCATAGATACAAGTGAACTTGTTTTACAAAATGGAGATTTCCAAAAGATGATCCTCTGTAGGTGACGAAGCCTTCCTTTTGTAGAGTTGACGAGAGCATGAGGGGGTCTACTCCCCACCTTCCTCCCCACGTCCCTTTTTAGCGTGCAAGGCAAGTCATCTGTTGAAATGTGAAACATCTCTGAATTACTGTAGCCTTCAGATGTCTTATCCGAGATAATAATGCTTAGTGTACATTATGGGTGTACACAATTGTTTACACTTTGCCACATAACATTATACCATTGAATAGTATAAAAGGAAAACAGTTTTTCATCCAATTTTGTTGATAACAGTTTAGCAAAATTGGCATACACCACTCATTATGCAGCTTGTACGGTTGATTACCTCGCCTAGAAAGGTCAAATGAAAATGCCTTCCAAACTGAGCATACAAGAAATATGCAGAAGTCTCGGAAATTCATTGTCTTCAGCTTGTTATAGTCTTCGGATGGTATTCATCATGCTACATCACCTGCCAAATTAACGTTATGTCAATGATTTTATCTTACAATTTTATCACATTTGAGAAGTCTCGAGCCTCAAAAGCTGCATGCCTTCTGTTTGATTTTATGTATTTGTTCTTCAGAAGGCAGGATAATAGATCTTCCACCAAGCCTTCTTGATTATTTGCTTAGGATCGTTGTGTTTTTCATTAACTATCGGCTACAATGCAGCCTCATAAGCTAGGACACTTGATAATTTATGGGCAGTCAGCAATCTGATTTAACAGTACATATCCATTGACAAGTTGATCAATAGATGAGATCCACTAATCCAATTACACAATGGGTTAAAATCATGACATATAGTTCGTTAGCGTTAGAATCTTGTGGAAACCTCCATCATATCATCACAATCATCGGAGAAGGAACATCTGTAATCACGGGATATTGTTCTGGCAGGCTGAATAATTGTTCATTTCCTGATAATCCTCTCAGTGCCAATGCCAATGAATAACCTAATGCTCGAGCTACAGGCACAGCAACTGCATTTCCAACTTGAATGTACCTAAACAGGTATTGAACAAAAAAAAAATATATAGAGGCTATTCAACGAGCAAAAACCAGGTGTCTCTTTCCATATATTGAACATTACAATAAAAGCAGTTGTCATTGACAAAATAACTATTGGTTAAAAATTTTTTAAGTTACCTTTCTCTTATCGGACCAGTAAGTTTATAATAATCTGGAAAGCCTTGTAGTCGAGCATTTTCACGGATGGTAAGAACTCTATCTTGGAGAGGATGTAATATAGTCTGATGAAAGTATTTAGGTTATGATAACGCGTTAAAAGATTTATTTTCAAATCTCCAGATGATAAGCTTTACATACAACAATAAAGCACCTGGTTGTGAGGTTCTGGCCGAGTAACGACTGTTGGAACAGTCTCATCCCACCATAACCGTCCGAATGGCCTGTATTAAATGATACAGTAAGTTTACACGAAATGCAAAGTTTATTCTTTGAAGAAGCAACTGAAATAATGTATAAATAAAAAATGCTCCTTTACTTTGTAGAAGTTCCCTGAACAAAACTCATTGCGTAATCAGGAACCTGTTGTGCCCAGTAAAAGTTCATATCAAGCGAAAGAAGCAAAAAGAAAATCATAATATAATTAAATGGTTCAAAAAAACCATTTGAAGCTTACGTCTTGAATCCCGCCTATTGAGGCTATCATAAAACGCCTCAAAACCCACACCTTTTAAGCCATTTGAGAGGCTTATACCTCAAGCCAACTAAGCTGTTAGCCAGTTTGCCTTGTATTTTCAAACATTTAATTATTGGCTTTAGCTTTTTAAATTATTTCTATATAACCTAATGTTTTACAGATTCTTTTGTTTTCCTTTTTCTACCTACACGAAAGAAATTGGGAAAGAAAACTCACCGTTACAATTGGAAGATGATGACAAAGAATGAAAAGAAACTTTATAATGAGGATGATGATGATAATGATTCATGAAGATCATATTAGTATCAATGATATAGGAAATTTCTAAGTAGTCGTAAATTTGTTGCATGATTATTAATCTGAGAACTCATTATTTTCTATTTATTTAATCTATTTTATGTTTGTTTGCAAGTTAAACTTTTAATTTTCTTAATTAGCTTTATTATGAATTTTTTGAAAAGATTCAAAGTATATTGAGCAATTTTTATTTTTTTATTTTTATGTTCTTTTGATTTCTTTTATCGTTCAATCTCGAGGCTTATGCCTCGCTTCACAAAGATAAAATGCCTTAGTACAAAATTAAGCCCTTTTCCACATTTGTATGATTAAGAAAACATAACGTCAATCATACCAAAGGCTTCCCAGAGGACAGCTTTACTCTTTCCACATTGGGATCCCATTCAACTTTGTTATCAGTACGAACTCTAACACCAGGCAAATCCCTAAAGTTGGCACCCTGAAAACATAAAGGCAGATAGCCAGCAAATAAAAAGTAGGCTAAATATTTCATTGCAAAACAAATCAGGTCAGGCACTTGCAAAACATGCTTTTCTATCTTTCCAGAATGGTGTGGTTAGATAGATCTCCTAATTTTATGTGAACTATTTCCTACTGATGCTTATGTCCCAAAAAAATAATAATAATAAGATACAAAAATTCATGTTCTGGAAAATGTACCTTTTTCTTAGGAATTTGACAAACACGCTCATAATCATCCTGATTTAACTGATAAGGGCGATGATCATACAATTCATGCGCTGACACTTCAGAGTTGGACATCACAGAGCCAGGCATCTCTACAATTTATGTAACACAGATTCACTTAGCAAACTATGCATAATGACAAGAAAATGAAGCGTCAAAACCATAATATGTTAATAACATTTTAAACTAAATTTAATCTAGTTATATCCATAACTTACGTAACATTCGCATGACACAAGGGGTCCCATATATGCCGACGTGGCATCGACTATTTATTGGATTGGGCCTATTAAACTAAATAACTTCGTTTTGGGCTTGGACTCGGCCCATTAACATCAATTGGCCCATTTTCATTTCACAATGAAGGTATGTTTTTCTGAACCTAGCCAAAATCTCCTCTCCCATCTCTTGCGCTCATATTTTTCTCATCCGACAGTTGACTTGACCGTTAGAGTGCAAACGATCGTCGAACATTTTCTGAGCAGACTGCCTTTGCCTCCTAACGAAGTATTCGAGTGTGCTGGTAAAGTCTATGTGAAGAGAATGGGGCCGGAATTTTATTGGCGCATTTTTATAGGTCAACATGTCATGACACTATTTTTACCACTGCCAATATTGTGGAGTGAATGTGGCCAGAATTCTGCTAACGCAATTTTTGAGATCAATATAGTCCTCGACAAACAGAATAATTTGATTAGACTCAAAATGAATCGAACGCAAAACTATTTTGATAACTAAGCATAAGGAAAAACATAATTAAAGTTCGTACGAAACAATGTTTTCAAAAGAACTCCTCAAGTCGTGGCTCATGCAAGGGAATCACTAAGTTACCATTTGTCAAATCTCATTCCTTGTTGAGGTGCGCATTCCACGACATAAATTTTAATGTGGCTAAGGTGTGTGCTCCTTAGTCTTCCCTTCTCAAGTTATCTTTTATTTCTTTTTCTAGGCTGATTTTTTGTAGGCTAGAACATTCTGAAGTTTTTGAGAGATTGTAAACACAACTTAACTATAGAAAGTGAAAGAAAAAGGATTCGAGTATTAAAGAAGAGAACAGGTGAAGAGTGAGGTGTGCCCCACCCTTCCACATCTATAGATTATCATTATATTTTGTTATCATTTTTCTAGTTTTCTCTCCAATTTAACGTGCATGAGAGATACCTTGTTATTACTTTCTATGTTTTAGGTTGTATTTGTTTGACGGGTAAGACTTGTATTACTTTTAATTAAAGGCGTCCATACTCTTTTTTTAGTTTATGTTGATTCCTCGTTTAAATCAACAAACTGTTTTTCCTATTCATTAAAATTGGTGTGTATAAGCTAGTCTCTATCCAATATGCCAATCTAAAGAATGACAAATATGATACAAATAACAATATCTATCTTTCACCATATGGTAGCAAAAACATCTACAAAAGCACAAATTCGGCTAAAAAAAGGACTTCCAAATATTTAGGAAACCATGAGCTCACCATCCCTCCGCAGTCTTATGAAGTGCTGGAATTCTGTTTCAGGTTCAGAACCATATGGCATTTCATTGCGTGCCTCGTTGTTTTCCACCTGGAGATAAATGTTCAAATCATTAAAAGCGTGAAGCAAAAAAAAAAATAATAATATATAATAATAATAATAATAAATAGGATACTTCAAATAAACATACAGGCATGAGATCAGATATTGCATCACCAAGAAAAAGTTCCTTTTTGAGTTCAACATTACTGCCTTCATCATAAGCAACTGTGTTTGACTGCATCGGTTGGTAAACATTTTATTATTTATAATTAAAACGAATAATCTGCACCAAGTTTTTATATTAATACAGCATTTTCTACCTCAAATTCTGTAGGAATAACTCCCCTAACAACAAGATTATGTGTTGGCAAGGGATACTGCGGCAACCTCTATTTTATATAACAGAGAAAACGAGAAAGAAGGTCAATAGTGTTGGATTAAAAAACAAATTTTCGACTAAAATTGATGAAAAATAAAGAGTAAACGATAATCAGCATTACCTCAGTCAGAAGCGCACCCCACATGAACATTCGCATCCGGAATTGTGGAAGCCCATAAGCACCCGCGGCCATCATTCCCATCCTTGTTTGATAGCCCATTCCGACAAGACGACCTAACGCATATCTCCCGAGGAAACCACTAGCAAATCTCACAATATCAACAACGTTCTCCATCAACACAAATTTTGGCCTCAAATAGGCAACAATGTCCATGAAAACAACCAGTTGTTTATTTTTATCATCTGCTAGAGGATTGTCCTTGTTCCTAAACCGATTGAAGCCACTTATGCCTTGGCATGGTGGCCCCCCGCATATAACATCAATAGTCCCCTAAGCGGAAGTAGCAAAAATTGCCATTAATTCAATGTAAATATAATATATTTACAAGCTGCTAAAAGTAACAAAAACTTACTGGTAAAGGTAAGATCTTCAGCTCATAGCCTCTAGAGACAAATTTCTTCAACTTTTCTTGGCAAGCACTAGTAAAAGGGCTTTTACCATGAGCAAATCCATTTGAATGATGAAAAGCTAATGACAGAAATAACAGTTTAATTAATACCTCAAACCTTCTAGAGGCTCCCATGTGTCTTCCTCAGGGCCATAACCTTTCCAACGAATCTAAAAATAAATTGAAGAGTACCGCTTAGAACATTACCAAATGCCACAAACTGAAAAAAGTACACCATTTTATAAGTGTCAGAGGGTTTGTCCATTTATTAACTGTGTAAGATAAGAAAACAGGCTAGAACAAAGTGTTAAAAATTATTCAAAACAAACGAAGTGATCTTGAAACCGAGCAAGAATCTATAAAAGAACTTTGATTCAATCCAATACATAATTCATGATGAATTAATCTGCAGAACTCGTTTGCCACATCATACTGGGTGAAAAATTATGTTTATTTTATGAACATGAAACAGTTAATGGTCCTTTGTTTCCAAATAAAAAAAGCCTGCTTGAGAAGCTCAATGCAATATGATCATAGGTACCTTGAAATGCAGTTCAGATTTCCCATTGTCATTTGGGTCACCGTAAGAAATGGTAAGTATTTCTTCAACTTCAAAGACTTCAGAATCATCCACGTCAGCATCATCCTCTTTATTCTTCTCATCATCTTCTTCTTCCCTGCTTTCGGGATTTCCATCAGCCGTCCCACTGTTTGGTGATAAATGGGTGGTACAGAGCTTCTCCCATTCCTTCAACAGGGACAAAAAGTCCTCCGCTGATTCATTTCTCACCTATTTTAGAGAGTTGCACCGACAAATATAACTGATGAGCAAAAGTTGAGAATAAAAGATGGTGTAAACAATAAATGTGATTGTATAAACCTCTGTCTCTGGGTGATTCAGTTTGAGGCTTTCACATGCATACTGATTAAGGTCCACAGCCCATTTCTACATTCATACAAGGCAAGATTTGTTGAATTACTAGAAAATGGCATCATAAACTATCAAAAGAACGAAAAGTTTAAAGAGACTAGATTATTGATGGAAATGGCATAGATGAATAATTTACAGTAACAAGTTTAACGCCACATGTATTGGCACCAAGGCACAGTCCAGTAGACATTGCACCACATCCAGAATACAGGTCCAGGAGAGTTTTCACATTGCCGTGCTCTACGACTTCAGAACCACTACTTGCTGTTACAACATCAGCATCAATGGAGATGGCAGAATCAGATTCACTGCTAGCTGCAGTATTATCTGCTGAGAAGAAATAGCTGTGAAACAAACATACTCTATATGTCTCAATTTTCGAGACAGTTTTATCAAAATACTTGAAATATGCTGAATGTCCAACCCATAAATGGAAATAAATAAAACAGTACCTGTAGATAAGCTTACAAAAGAAGAATATTCAGGCAAGTACATTCTGTCGTAGTAATAATCACACGTTGAACTTATTTCCTCCTGGGCATCCAATTCTACCTAAATATTACCAAAATATATTAGATCCCAATAAAAAGGTTAAAATTTGTAAGGAACTAATAAGCATCTCCAACGTACTTTTAAGGGTATAAACGCAATTCTAATCTTATTTAAAAGGCAATCAAGGGGATTGTCATCCTTGACTTCAGAAAAGAAAACACATTTATCATCAATAAGGTTGCCATGAAATTTGATGACCTGACAAGGAAGAGAACTATGTCTCAGCACTGTTGTATAATTAAATTAATTCGTAACTTGAACAGAAATTTTCAAGACGACTTACCGTATCTTTAGCCCTATAATACCATTGTGCAGTAAATTTATGTGAGCCATCAACTGCCTCAAACATCTCTATGATCTTACAGATGTAAGAGGTATCCCCTTCCTCAGCCTAAACCATTATATGTTATACACATATTATAAGTTACATTGCCTGTAATTTCCATAAAGCAGAACATATCGAAGCAATAATATTATGAACATATAAAATATTCAAAAACAGTACAGATTGAATTAGTAATATATGATAATATAAAATATTCAATGCTTTTTTTTTTAATTGATCAAAATTTCAATTTAACACCGGGATCCACAACTTTTATCAATTTTTCATCCTCAAGTTTCATCAACTTTAACAAAATTTGCTAAAACTTATATCAAAATCTTTGTCAAACAACCCTTCAATTTAATTTAATATCCAAAGACCCAGTTCCAAATTAAATTTTCACCTTTACATGGGCATCATCTTCCAGATTAAACACTAGACCATCCACCTCCGCTTGGATGAAGTGACGTCTAGCTTGAATACCTTCCTGTAACCATACATAGAAATAAACATAATGCCATTGAACAGAGTTTCCATGTGTAAAGCTCCCAAAAAAATTCACTACTTGATCCTTCAAAGAAAATGAGAAGACAGGCAAACTTGCATACACTAAATCATGTACAGATGTACTCTTGTACAAAGACATACAATTGTATACACAATATATAAAGGACTGTTACCGGATTCTCGTTCTGGTACCGATGAGGCCACCGTTGACGGGCTTCTTCATCAGGAATCGGGTCACCCAAGAACCGGGCATTGTCTTCCTCTTCCTCCGACTCTTTCTCCACCGGAGTTCTACATTTCTCCTTCTTATCCACCAAAACCGGAGATTTCGAAGTACTCTCACAGTCCCCATTATTCAACACTTCTACTACTTTCTCTTCCCCCACAACATCTCCAACGGACCCCGAAACCGAGCTGGAAGCCCCGATGGGCTCTGGCGCGGTGGAGGAAGCTTGTTTTTTACATTTCGGGTTCCCTTTGGCCCCATCCGCCAGTGAATCTTTCTTCGCCGATGTGGCTGCCCTCTTCCTCGTCATTGTTAGATATGCAGATTTTGAATGGTACTGTATGTATAATCATGGAGATCAGTGCGTACGTGTGTGGGGTATATGAAGAGTTGGTTTCAAAAGATTTAAAGAAGCGGGAAAGCGGAATTATGAGCAATAAATAAAGTGGATTTGATAAAAATCTGGTAGGGTTCAATTTTTGTTTTCTTTTACATTTTTATCCATCCTTTTTTA
>CAIGRB010030793.1:0-13893 GCA_903798255.1 Fraxinus quadrangulata | reverse complement strand
TTTTTTTTTCTTGTTCTTCATCCAAACTTTTATGTAACGGAATATTTATAATTAAATTTTATATTAAAAAAAGGCTAAACTAAAATTAAATTTTAAATATTTTAATTATATATTTATTTTTTAAAGGTGTGACATTGATAATATTGAACATGAGATATTTCTTTGTTTCTTCTATAAAATAGTATTTCTTTATCTAATTTAAGTGATTTAATTTTTTTTATTCTTTTAATTAAGTTTTTATTATATGGGAGAAGAGGATGGGGATCAATTATCCGTATCTTATGTGAGAACCAAGTAAATTTTATTTTAAATGAAAGTTTTCAAAAGTTATATGAGTTTTACAAGAATATATAAAAATTAAAAATGAAGTTTACAGAAGTCTACGAAATACTTCTATTAATTTCATACAAATCTATAAAAGTTCACAAAATTCATAGAAATCATTACTTGATAAAGTTCATAAAATTCTTCAAAAACCAAAATTGAATACATCTCCTAAGCGTTATCTGTCATGGTAAACAAATGTGTACATGACAGTGGGAGAGACCATTGGAACGGTTGTAAGGGAGGATTAGAGGGGCCAATTTTGCGAGATTGTATAAAAATCACAACAACAATGTTTACTTTTTATGGCATGTTAAACTTAATTTACTGCGTATGGTTGAATGTCGTATAAAGTAATGCCGTAAAAAGTAACTCATTTTTTATGGCATGCAGTTAGGAACGTCGTATTCGTCAATTTAATTTTTTTAAATGCCTTTTACTTATTTGATTACTTTCAAACCTATAATAACTATGTTGGCGTAAAAAATTTTATAAACAAAATTCAAGCCAACTCCAAGTGTAAATACAAATTTTTATTGATAATTACTTACAAACTACAAGTGTTTTTATCAAAGAGATATTTAAAATACGAAGTTGTTAGGCTTCATCTTCCTCCTTTTCCTAAGGGTGCCGTCCTCCTTTTTATAGGAAATGATGGCATGTATCTTTCATGTGTTCTATCTTGTTAACAACAGTACCGAGCAGGGAACTTGTGTCAATGGCTTAAGTCCTAATTGGTAGTTGTCAAATCAACATACAGTACCAAGTTGGGAAGGTACGTCAATGGCATATCCTGATTGGTTGTTGAGGTCGGCTCCATCAAATTATCATGAAACCACCTTAAATGTGGTCCCCAATAATTAATGAACTTATTAGAGAATGAAGCTAATATCATATGATTGGTGGAATTGGTGGGCGTTGATGTAAGTCCTTCCAAATGTCATTAATATTAATTGATTGAATGTTTTGACATTGTGTAAGAAATCTACAAATCATTATATCATCTCAAATCACGACGGTCATAAGTATGAGTTGACCTTGCATATTCTATCTTAATTTCGCATGAGTCAAGTGCATATAACAAACAGACTTAATTAGGTTGCAGGTTAGATGCCAACAAATTACATAACAAAAACACATAAATCCATATAATTTTTCCATACTTTCGATAAATGGTATTGAGTATAGTTCAATACAATATGTTAAAAAGGTGTTCATCTAAATAATTTTAAGAACATTAGCTTACTGAAAAACTTAGATACCAATAAGCCAACATTATAGACTACTAAAAAAATTGATTAAAATGTTATAAAATATTGGATCCATATCAAAGCTCATTTAGGAAAAATCAACTCCCTGGACGGGGAAAAAAAAGTGTCTTGAAGAAACACATTATATAGATCGCCATCATGTCCGTGCATTATAAAACCTGTTAAAATATCTTCTGTAACAGAAACATATATGCACCCATATAATGTATGAAGAGAATTTTTAGGTTTGGTATAAAATCTTTCTTTGATAGCAGTCACTATTCAACCCAATAAACGAATGTATTGCAACCCTATAAAAGAATTTATAGCAACCCACAATATTCCCGTACAAATCGATGGCAAACCAAAAAAAATAAAAATCAAATAAGCTATACCTCGAAGCTGTGTCTGGGAGAAACATACCGTGGGCTTAACAGATGATGTCTGGTCGAACGGTTATGGTTGTCTGATCGAATGATTATGGCTCAGCAGATGATGTTTGGACAATATGAGCATGAAGGAACTGTTGAAATTATTCATGAAACTTAAACTTTATAAACATGTCAAGATCTTCATGTCAAATCACCAAGAAACTTAATTAACGCGGAACATACCTTGATCCATTGATTTGTATCTTGAGTAATGAATCTTGAATCTTGATCTTTAAATCTTCAGTTTAATTTCTCCAAACCCGCTTCTTGATTGTAGGTATATGGATATTCCTCTTCAATATGTTTTCTCTTTTATTTTTGTGTTGATGGGATGTCACAAAGAATGAGAATTTCACATATGAATTGGAAACCATAACCCTATATATAGTTTCCATATGTATTCGGCTCATCATCAAATACAAACCTTAATGAATCTGGTCTCTACACATATAGTCCGGCCCACACTTTATTTAGATGTTCAAAGCCCAATTACTTAATTCTTTATTAGATCACTTTAATTTTGGGCTTAACTTTAAGATAGCATTTATACACAATTAATTACATATGTCGACCCACATATTTAATAATTTCCCAATAGGAATGACCCAGGAAGAAGAAGAAACAAATGTGGGGATAAGAAAAAGAGAGAAAAGGAAAAGAAAGAAATTATGGAAGAAGAAAAAATAAGAAAAGGAAAAAAAAAATTGGGAAAAAATCCCGATTCTTTTACGGCATGCAACAATGTACGTCGTAAATATTATCTAATTTTAATAAGTTGAATTTTAATTTACAACATACATATGTATGTCATAAAAAGTCTAATTTTTTTTTAAAAAAATACGGCATGCGATGAAAGTACGCCGTAAATAATGAACTTTTACGGTTTGCAGATAAAGTATGCCCTAAATACTTTAAACAATCATTTACGGCATACAATTATGATATGTCGTAAATAGTTTATTTTTACGGCGTGCCGTTTTGTACACCATAAATGAATGCCATAAAAAGTTTTTTTTAATTTTTTATTTCTTTGTAGTGAATGGATGTCACACAATCATTGAAACGAGGTCTACAATTATTCACGAGTTGCATATAGATCATCATTTCCCTAATGTATTGATAATGTCAGACTTTTGTTTTAGTTGCAAAGTTATTGGTCACAGGTTGGTGGATTGCCATGCTGAATGGGGATAGGCTAGAGATATGGGGAAAGTTTAAGGTCTCCATCTCCGACACGATGGGACAGTCTTTTCTTTCAGGCAAAGCTTGGCATGGCGAGGAATATAGAGGAGCAACAAAGAGGGATGGGGGTGGAGATAGAGATGGTTGCAGACTTGCAGTGCGAAAGAGGGCAATCACTACAATAAAAACAGTCTATGACAACGTTCAAAGGACCTTTTGCAACGTATGGACGTGTGTTGCAAATCGAGGTATTGCCGTAGAGTAGAAAGATACAACAATGTTTAAAAAACGTTGCCAAAGACCTACGGCAACGTTTTCTAAACGTTTCCAAAGATCTCTTTCACA
The DNA here is from genome assembly GCA_903798255.1 of Fraxinus quadrangulata. Taxonomy (NCBI): domain Eukaryota; kingdom Viridiplantae; phylum Streptophyta; class Magnoliopsida; order Lamiales; family Oleaceae; genus Fraxinus; species Fraxinus quadrangulata. The sequence goes on along the minus strand of CAIGRB010030793.1, from coordinate 10,361 downwards.
ACGTTTAAAAAACGTTGCCGTAAGTCATATTACAGTTTTTTTTTTTCAATTTATGTAAATTGACCGGCAAAATTGAAAATACTCCTTTCGAACAAATTTGAAAATTGCATAAAAATTGATAATTTCATTACAAATTTTTGAATCCATGTACTTGAACATTAAAATGTAATACAATACCACCCAACTTTTCTCTCTCCAATTACAACACCTACCAACCTCATCAATTGACCTCTGCACAGCATTGAGAAAGCTCTTAGAACTACTTCATTTTGACATTTCCTCAAAAACTATGCTTCTGTTTTTCCACCACTTGACCATCCCCGCCTTCTTTATAATCTTGACCCATGATATCTAGAACATATGCAATATTTAAGCCTTCTGCATTCTCTACAAAGGAGATTTCACATCCATCAGTTTCAAGATACTTCTTACTCCCATCGACACCATCCAACGAACTAAGAATGTCCACTATAAATTTAATTCCATTCTGAATCTTGATCCTTTACATTAGCCACCTATATAGATTAATTCACAATACGCAGTTTACTCACATACATGTTTTAGTATAGAGAAAGTGAAAATATAAGAAGAAAAAAGAAAACCAATATAAAATTGGGAAGATACAACTAATAAGGCACAATGTACAAACTACAAAATTCTAAGATGAGGTCAAACTAATTCCAAAAATCACATAGAAAACTCCAAAGTTCTATTTTTTGTGTAAGAAAATCGAAAATTGAAGAATTGCATAATAAAAATAGAAAGAAATACCGGGGTAAACACGACGGTTGCACAAGCCAACTCGAGTCGGCTGTAAAGAGCTCGCAGTCACTACCGCCGCTACCATCTTCCGATGCTAATGCTGACTATTGTCTTCGATCTCCACGACGTTGGCATATTGGGGATGCATAGATGATGCAGGCGAATGATCAGCGGCTTCTTGTAAGAAGTGCTGAAATGACCACTTTGATGAGCTCCAGTTCATCGTCATTACCTTCGATAAGGACGAGGTAGCAGTCGCGGAGGACGATGAGTGCTCCTCCTCTGCTGTAAAGAGCTCGCAGTCACTACCGCCGCTACCATCTTCCGATGCTAATGCTGACTATTGTCTTCGATCTCCACGACGTTGGCATATTGGGGATGCATAGATGATGCAGGGGAATGATCAGCGGCTTCTTGTAAGAAGTGCTGAAATGACCACTTTGATGAGCTCCAGTTCATCGTCATTACCTTCGATAAGGACGAGGTAGCAGTCGCGGAGGACGATGAGTGCTCCTCCTCATCCTTCTCTTCCAAATCAAGCCGAATCGACGGTGGCTGCAGCGACCAGAACTGGTGTGCCATCTCATCCACAGAGAATGCTCTATCCGTCTCTCTAGGTTTTCTTCTCTTGTAGAAGATGTTATGGGCAATCCATTGGGATCAATGTCCGGCAGTTTTGGTTCTCGGACGGTGGCGAAAAATGGAAAATAGAAATGGAAGCAAAAGGTAGAAAGAAACCGTGCGGGGAGAGAAATGAGGGAGGCGTGAATGAGTTTAGGATTAGGGTTATTTTTGGTTCCCATATATAATTTAATTTGGAATGTGATGGATTCAATTAAATGGGCCAGAATATTGTTTGCAATGTTTGTCAAACGTTGCTAAAGGTGACTTTTAGCAACGTTTGATAAACGTTGCTAAAGGTAAATCCTTCCGCAACACTCAATAAACGTTGCTAAAGGTGTCTACTGCAACATTTTTTTAAAAAAACATTGCCAAAACTCATTTATATTAAACAATAGCAAGATTCACTTACTAAAATGTTGCCAAAAGACCCTTTTGGCAACATTTGTTGAAATGTTGCCTTTTTAATATTGCAAATGATTATTTTTGTTCTAGTGAATTAAGGAATGGCGTCCGACATTAGAAATGAGAAGGGTTGCTGGAACATTGCTCCAACAATAGTGGTGGACGAGAACTCACCAGTGAAGAAGGAAGAGCTAAGAACCCTAATTCATTAAGAAAAGAAACCTCAACGGATAAATCGTAATCTTCCAGCTAATACAACTGCTTATGTATAAGTAGCATTATTCATTAAAATAGCCCAGCTATTGGAAGGCCATGACATGCCCATTCCGTTCTTTAATGACAACGCACTAGAAGGCAACGTACATTCTAGTCGAGCCAATTCAATTTTTTCTCGCAAATCATGCACTGGAAGGCAACTTCTTTCTCTTTTAGGCACTTTTCTATGCCATCTCTTAAGTAAAGAAGGTAATTCTTCATATGAAATTTCATTCCTGAAAATACAATTGAAATGTATATTGACAATGGAACTCTTGGAGTGAGGTGGGATTTCACCCATTCAAAATGAAAATTGATTGACGAGAGGGCATATATATGCGGGGGTGATTTTAATGAAATCTTATTGTTGGAGGAGAAAAAAGGGAAAAAGGATAGGACATCTACTGTTACTAATCGGGTTATTCTGAAATCTATAATATATTAAGCCCATGTTTGGTTCGGATTAAAATATGATTTTAATCTAAGTTAAAGTCAAAGAATCAATATTAACCATATTTTCATGAGTCCCACAACTTTTCAACCACACATTTCAAAAACTTCTATCACAATCTACTAAAAATCTAATTTTAATTTCCATCAAACACCCTCTAAATATCACATCAAGTAAGAATATTTTTTTAGACGATTTTAACCCTACTACAATTCAATTATTTCAATACTACTTTACTTTTCATTTTTAAATATGTAATAAATACTACAAAATCCTTATCATATTTGAATTTCATGCTATTAATTATCAATTAATTAACATTCACATTAATCTAAACTTAATAAATTTTGACTTGATCTTGATTTACATGAATCTAAAATTATTATACATGAATTTATTTATTCATGTAACTAGGAATTTTAATAGGTGTTTAAATTCATGTATTAACAATTAATTCTTATGTATCAAATGTAGTACATAAATTTTGCTCACATCAAGTAAGAATTATTTTTTAGATGATTTTAACACTACAATTCAATTATTTCAATAATACTTTACTTTTCGTATTTCATATGTAATAAATACTACAAAATCTTTATCATTATGTCTAAGCAAAAAAATTGAAAAATCGATCAAACCAATCAAACCGTTTGACACAAGTAATTGGCTTTTTTTCTTTTTTATTTTTTGAATTTACCAAAATGTCTAATTCTATGCTTGTCAATTCAAAAGTGTCTAATTTTGATATCTCTTGCAAAAATGGTCAAATTTAGTACTATATTGTCTATTATACACTTAATGAAAAATGAAGCAATTTTTTTTAATTTGTCACGAATTTCGAGAAGAATAAATAACTTCCATGAAAAGCTACATTAAAATGACGTTCTTGATATTTTAAAAGTTGTTATCGATACGTGAACCCTATTTATCTTGATACTTCATTTATTTAGAACAAGATTTCATTCCAAACATGAGAGTTTTCTACATTTCATAAAATTCTTGACATTTGAAATGTAGTTCTCGATATTTTATACCTGTGTCAATGAAAGATATAGCATTTATTGTGATTTAATGTGTACTTTTAATGTAAGTAGGGTAGGTTATGTGTTTAAATTTTATTGGCTAATAAAATATTTAATTGTATTCACATTTTTATCTTTAGTGTGGAATTATAAATTATTAACAAGGGTATTTTGGTCTAAAATATTGCAAAATGAATATTGAACAAATTTTGTACATTTTTCTACAAATGACCATGTGAAAATGGACATTTCTTGTAATTTCCTCTTTAAAAAAAACAAAATATTATGGTTCAGTTCAGCCATAGTTTGAAGTCTCAAACCACTGGTTAACCGAACCGATCCAACTCAAAAGATAAGCTCTAATCTTATAACTATATCTCGATTCCTTCCAATCTATGATATTTCTAGTAACTAATAGCATTGAATTTTTTTTTCACAAGCTCATTATGTTATACTTAGTCTTTTTTTCTACTCAGGCAATTATGCTACATAATGCATAAAAACAAAAACAAAATTTTTAAGTTTTATATTAATCTATCTCTACTAACCCGATTTTATTCATTAATCAATAGTTCTTGTAATATAAAGTTATTTAAGGGTTGTTTGAGCTCTATTTTTTTTTTTCCAAAAAAATGCATTTTGCAATATTGTTATGATGAAAAATGTGTGGTTAAAAAATAAGGAAAATTTTGGGTTTGCGTGTAATATTATTTTAATGAAGAATGTGTGGTTGAAATATGATCAAATCACTATTCAAAAATGCATTTTGGTGGAAAAAATGGGTTTCGAACATTGGTTTAGTTATTCTAATTCTTGTAATCTAAGTGGGCCCAAAATTCAGACAATTATTTTTTTAAAAAAAATCAATTTGGACTAAAAGTCCAAATCGACTAATCGAATCGAACCAAACCAAACTGATTTGGTTTGGGTAGGTTTGGTTTAAGAATTAGAGCGTGTTTGTTTGGGTTGAAATTCACCATAATCGACTAATTTGGTTTTGGTTTCGGGTTGGAGTCGAAACTAACACAAACCAAAGCAAGCCTAGGCCTACTTATCATGTATGAATTTCGTGTTATTAATTTACAATAGATTAACATTCACATTAATATAGATTCAATGAAGTTTGACTTGATGAATATTGATCTACATAAATATAGAGTTATTATAGATGAATTTATTTCTATTCATGTATCTAGGAATTTTAATGAATATTTAAAATTATGTATTAGCAATTAATTCTTATGTACTAAATGTAGTATATAAATGTTGATCATACATGAATTTTACTTAACTTTTTTGGATAATATTAACCTTATTACAATTCAATTATTTCAACACTACATTACTTTTTGTTTTTCAATATGCAATAAATATTATAAAATCATTGTCATGTATGAATTTTGTGTTATTAATTCTCAATTAATTAATGTTCACATTAATCTAAATTCAATGAATATTGGCTTGATGAATCTTAATCTCCATGAATCTAGAGTTATTATAGATGAATTTATTTCAATATATATATTTAGAAATTTTAATGAGTGTTTAAATTTATGTATTAGCAATTAATTCTTATGTACCAAATGTAGTATATAAAGGTAGCTCATACATGAATTTTACTCAACTTCTATTACTCAAATTTTTTGTGATGATAAAATACTACAAAATCGTTTTACGTCTGAATTTCATGCTATTAATTATCAATTAATTAACATTCATATTAATGTAGACTCAATGAATCTTGATCACCAATATAGAGTTATTATAAATGAATTTATTTCTATTCATATATCTAAAAATTTTAATGAGTGCTTGAATTCATGTATTAGCAATCAATTCGTATGTATCAAATGTAGTATATAAATATTACTTAAACATGAATTTTACTTAATTTCTATGATTCAAATTTTTTGTTATGATAAAATACTACAAACGTACATCCTTTATATATTACATTTAGTACATAAGAATTAATTGTTAATACATGAATTTAAACACCAATTAAAATTTCTAGAAACTTGAATATAAATAAATTCATCTATAATAATTCTAGATTCATGTAGATCAAGATTTATTAAGTTTAATATTTTATTACATATTGAAAAATAAAAAGTAAGGTAATATTGAAATAATTGAATTGCAGTAGGGATTCGCATTTAACGTGATATTTAATATTGTTGGGTTTTGTGACCCAAATCCGGTCCAAAATAGGTTAGGGTTTCGTGTTGTAGAGTATTGAACTTGAAGATGTCAAAATAGGGTCCAAGAAGGAAAAAGACGGATTGACGGGGCTGGACGATCGCTCGACTCCCGCTCAAGCGAGAGGAGCAAAATTGAAGCGGGGAAGTCTTTGCCCGCTTGTCGCTGGGCTATCGCTCGTGCGACAGCCCATCGCCCGCTTATCGCTTGAGCGAACCGTAATCTTTTTCCATATTTTTCTGTTTTACGTGATTTTTGACTCAGTTTCCATGTTTTAGCGTTTTGGACGGTTTTCCTATAAATACTAGACTCTTCATTTAGTTTATGAGACCTTTAGTTGCATAATTGTATTTTCTCTCTATTGGTTATTAATAAAGTATTCGATTCTTCTGCATATTCTCTTCTTCTTACTTGCTTTCTTTTAATCTTATTTTTTCTTTGTGTGATCTATGTTTCATATCACGTCATATCACCACCTCAAATTCCTAACAAGTGGTATCAGAGCTAAGGTTCAGTAGTTTCGCATAGCAAGGATTTGATTCGTTTGAGATTTTTGTTATCAATGGCTACCACGAAGTATAATATTCCGCTGTTGGATCGCAGTACAAGATTTTTGTTGTGGCAAGTGAAGATGAGAGCTATATTGGCGCAAATAGATTTGGATGATGCTTTGTTAGGATTTGATAAAATGCCCACAACTATGACAATAGAGGATAAGCAACGAAAGGATCGAAATGCACTTTCGCAGATTCATCTTCATCTATCTAACAACATTTTTTAGGACGTCTTGAAGGAGAAGACAACAGCTGCATTGTGGTTGAAACTGGAGCAATTATACATGACCAAAAGTTTTACTAGTAAATTGCATTTGAAGTAGAGGCTTTATTCTCATCGCATGGCAGAAGGTGGATCACTGAAAGATCATCTGTCTGTGTTTAAGGAGATTGTCGTTGATATGGAGACGTTAGAGGTAAAATATGATGAAGGGGACTTGGCCTTAATCCTGTTATACTCGCTGCCTAGTTCGTTTTCGTCGTTTAGGGACAAGATTCTATACAGCCATGACACACTCACCATTGAAGAAGCATATGATGCTTTGTTCTCAAAAGAGAACCTGAAACATCTGGTTGGAGCTGGTTCCAGAGGTGATGAAGCTCTTGTGGTTAGTGGTGATTGGCGAAGGGGCAAGTCGATGGTGGATTTCAGCAATATGATCTATTTTTACTGCAAGAAGAAAGGACACATCAAGAGGGATTGCGAGAACGTGCATGGTAAGGGTAATTCAGCTACAAATTGTGGGAGACAATCAGAGACATCAGATGAAGCAGACATCACAGAGAACTTTGTAAGTGATAGAGAACATTTGACTATTTCTAAAGAGGAATCCAAGCCTGATGAGGAGTAGATTTTGGATACAGTTGGTATGTTTCATATGAGTCCCAATAGGGATTTGTTTGAATCATATGAAACGGTGACGCGAGATGCTGTTTTTATGGGAAACAACAAATCTTGTCGGATAGCTGCTATTGGAAGAGCCAGATTGAAGTTGGTGGATGGAACAACCAGAACACTTGACCAGGTTCGACATGTTCTAGACTTGAAGAAGAATATCATCTTGCTGAGTACCCTGGAATCCAGATGGTACACGTTCTTTGGTGCATGTGGAGTCTTGAAAGTCTGGAATGGTGTCTGTGTTGTATTGGAGGGGCGGAGAAGTCCCAGTTATATATCTTACAAGGTTGGGCAAAATCAGTGAAGAAACATCAGCACGGCTTTGGTACCGTGGTGGATATACAGTTTTGGTACATTATCGTTGGGAATTGGATCTGGGTATATTTTGGAGAATACTACTCTGTCGAGTTCGGGGGATATGGGTAATTTCGCTTTGCCACCACAGTCTGGGGTTTCATTGTATTCAACGGCTAGGGAGAGATCCATTGAAAATAGGTAGGGGATGCTGATCTGGATGAGCATGCTTTTGGAGTTGTTGAAGGTTACGAGTCTAGCCAGGGGCCTTCATTTAAAGCATTTAGTGGAGATTCTGTTACAGGGTGTGTTTCGAACATGTTGGGTAAATTTTGAATTCTTTGTGAATTATGGGAACCCGAGGGATAGGTTCATTTGTATCTGTGTTTGGATATGGTGGAAAAGGAATAATATTTTCGAGTGTTGAAGAGGTTTGGTTCAAGTTGAACAATTCAGTTTGTTTCCCTGCGGTCGGACTTATCTTTCCAGGTGGAGAAATTTTAGAGCTTCGTTCATTGCACCAGAATTTGTGTCAAGGTGGAGATTGTTGGGTTTTATGACCCAAATTCGATCCAAATTGGGTCTAGGTTTTCGCGTTGTGGAGTATTGGACTTGAAGATGTCAAAATATGGTCCAAGAAGGAAAAAGACGGATTGACGGCGCTGGATGATCGCTCGACTCTCGCTCGAGCGAGATGAGCAAAATTGAAGTAGGGAAGACTTCGCCCGCTTGTCGCTGGAGCGATAGCCCGTCACCCGCTTGTCGCTCGAGCGACGGGCCGTATTCTTTTTCCTTATTTTTTGATTTTACGTTATTTTTGACCTAATTTCCACGTTTTAGGGTTTTGAACGGTTTTCCTATAAATACTAGACTCTTCATTCAATTTATGAGACATTTAGTTGTATAATTGTATTTTCTTTCCATTGATTGTTAATAAACTATTCGATTCCTCTGTCTATTATCTTCTTCTTACTTGATTTCTTTGAATCTTGTTTTTTCTTTGTGCGATCTATACTTCATATCGCGCCATATTACCTCCTCGAATTCCTAACAAATATATTATCAATGAGTGAGTTTAAGGATGCTTTAACTATGATTAGTTATGATTTTCTTATCGATCATTCAATTAAATGGTTTGTTGATCCACGGCATCGTGGTCATGTCTACAAACTTCAAAAAGAAATATGCAGATTGGAACGAGAATTTAGAGCATTGTAAGGAACCAGAAGGGGTTGGATAAGATACTATTCATTATAAATCCGAAGTAACAAATTATAGTTCACAAATTTATACGAATGACAGAGTATTTGATTCAACATAAATTTAAAACCACTCAAGACTCCTATGACTACAAATATAAAGCTTACCAAAGGCATATTGCAACAGTCAACGGCATCATATGCTTTATTAGTGGCACGTGAATGTAACTTTATATCTCTTTTTAGGTAAGCATTCGTTTGACATAACTTATTTCATTTTTTTAAAATTTATTTTTAAATATATATGCTTCCAATAAAATAGTTTTGTACGTAGACTCATACTTCCCTATTTTTAACCACACATCCTTAAAAAAAAAAAAAAAATCATTTTTCACTTTGTATAATCTCTCGTAAACAAAACAAACGATAAAAGTATCAAGCCAAAGCGAGACTTTACCTAAAGTTTCCTCCATATCACTTAACTTTAAAAACCATGCAGTTAGTTACTGAACTTTCAAAATTGCAACCACATTCATCACCAAACAAACTTCAGTTAAAAAATGTAACGGACTTGATAATGTGGCATGTTTGTGTAAGTAATTCAAGCCAAATAAAAAAGGTACTAGTGGTGTGGATTTTTTTGAATGGTGCTGTAATTAAAACACGGTTTTGACCAAAAAAAGAAAAAGAAAAAATGAATTTAACAATAAATTGAGAAGCACCGAAGCCTCAAGTCCGTTGCCGGCAAAAAATTGGGAGGCAAGGGCTGAAATTTGCCGGAAATCAAGACCCCCCAAACACTGAATTGAGGAACCTGCCGATTGTTCCTCAATGTCTGCCAATGTGTGAAGATATCAGTTTAAGTGAGTGAAAGAGATTCGAATTCTTTCTTTCCCTTTCTTTCTTTTTTTTTTTTAGGGGGGAAAAATTGGATCTTCTGGTTTCTTAGAGTTTAATTGGCAATGATGGAAAGAACGCGGCAAGAACATTAAGCAATGATGTCGGAATGAAATGTCGATGAGGCTTAGGCTGCTATAAAAATTCTCTGTAGACATCTCAATTTGGGAATCACGCTCTATGTTATTCTTGGGTATATTTTAGTTTGTTTCTGCATTCGATCTTTCGACTTGTTTGCATGTTGCTGCCTTCATTACTGCTTCTAAATATATACCACTTGATGAGATTCAAGGTTGTTAGTTTTTTTTTTTTTTTGGGTACCAGACTACCAGTTGATGAGGATTCATTCAAGGAACTCACATCTTGGCTGGACGCGTCAAAAGCAAGCAGCTGTTCCAGTCACACAACGTATTGCCCTTAGTCTCTCAATAGTATGTGCATTATATTTTGCAACAGCAGTTGTAAATTCCAGAACGCTATCTTAAGTGAGTATCCCCATATACCAAACGTGTACCACTATGGCAGACATTGAGGAACAATCTCAACAGGTTAGAAAGCATTTTCTTCATCTACTCTTGATTTGGTGTTTGGGGGTGATTTCCGGCTGGGTTGGCGATTTACAGCTTCTTATCGTCGATTTCAGGTTGTTTGTCGGCAAATTTCAGCCTCCGCCTCTCAATTTTATATCGCGACGGGCTTGAGTGCTTCTCAATTTGCAGGAATGCATTCCAGGAGATGTTTAGCCCCTGTTTGTCTACCGTTAATCTAAAACATTGTTTGTTACAGTAAGATTTTTCATCACAC
>CAIGRB010030785.1:49367-66817 GCA_903798255.1 Fraxinus quadrangulata | reverse complement strand
TCCGAGCTTATTGAAGCGTTCTCGAAGTTCCAAACCCAGATTTGCAGATTTGGGGTGGGTGGAGAAGAAGAAGAATGTGGAATAGATTTTTAATTTTAATTATTTGATTTTAGTTATTTTATTATTAAAAATATAATTTATCATTTTAACCTTTTAAAATTAGTCAAAATTATTATCAAAGTCAATTATTTGGTCAACTAATAGTCAAACTAACATAAACCATCAATTTGGACTTTAGTCGAGATAGTTTAAAAGGTTTGGTACCGTGGGTGATATAAATGAAAAGTTTGATAACGTAGGTGACACAAATGAAATGTTTGAATAAAGTTTGCTAATAATTGAAATGTTTGATATTGCTGCTACAATTATCTCATGAAAAAATTAATTTTTAGGCTAAATATAATCACCCTAAATTTTTTAATAACTTGATTATATTTTGGTTGCATAAAATAGTCATAATCTTTACACATTATCACATTTATGTCTCAAGCTTTTTTAAATTTCATCATCATTCTCAAATTAACATAAATTATTCTTGATTATGATTTCTGTCCAAAACTTTCTTTAAAATAAAATTTAAAAAAAAACCCCATTTACCAATTGTATTTTTGAATATGCAAAATAAATAATACTACAAAAATACTAATAAATATTAGGCCCTAATTTAAATCACATTAACAATATTTTTGGATGAAAATATGACTAGGACAAGACTTTTTTATTAATAAAATGTTTAAAATAAAAATGTTATGCAAAAAGTTGAGGATATAAGTGCGATAATAAATAAAGATTAATGACCTTTAATATAATTAAAATATAGTGTGAATACAATCACCCATTAACATGGTTTTTTATTTTCTAATTAATCAAATGAACGGACGACTTGAAAAGTTTGGAATTATAGGTAGGGAAAATTGCAACAAAAGTATCAAATCTTTCATTTAGTTATAAACTTGACCCAAACCCTTCATTTGTACCATCAGAAGTACAAAACCTTTAAAAAGACTACAAGTCCAGTCCAAAATTAAGGTTTCCGTCTGTTTGACCACCAAAATTGCTAGTTAACCCCAGAAATGAAAAATTTAATAATTTTTCCCTAATAGGCAAGGACAATTTGGACATTACACACTTCCTCTTCTATTATTACACTTCATTGTTCATTTCCCTCCATTTTCATCACTATTAGAGGGTGTTTGGTAGAAATTAAAATTAGATTTTTAGTGAATTGTGATAGAAGTTTTTTAAATTGTGTGGTTGAAAAGATGTGGGACCCATAAAAGATGTAATTAATATTGACTGTTTGAATTTGACTTAGAATAAAATAAGATTTTAATCCGGCCCAAATAGACCATTAATATCATTCTCCTTCCCATAGCTAGTCAGAGAAAATCAGCACATAGATGGAGATGAATATATGCAGATGTGGTTTCCTCGTGCAGATGAAGACCTCCTTAATGAACATAAACCTATAAAGAAGATTTCTCACTTGTCCTCGAAGCCAAGATCTGGATGGATGTACCTTTTTTGTATGGTGTGAATCTCCTATGTGTGAGAGATCTAGGGAGATGATTCCAAGTTTATTACAGGCTAGGAGGGAAATGGAAGTTGAAATCAATACCCTCCAAGCAACAAGACCAAATGTGTGGAAGACTTGGCTGTTCAACTTTATGTGTGGAGTGTTTGTAAAATGTATTTGTACTTACGTATGGAGGACGGATTTGTGGGAGGGCGTTTTTAGTTTCAAAAATTTAGGTTTAGGGTTTTGGCGTGGGGTTTTTTGTGTTATATGTTGTGAAATGTGGATGTAAAATGTGGTTGTGTTATACAATTTTCCTTGAAATGACGTGCCATTTTGTGTATTATTACCGGTACCGACTTTCACATTTTTATTTCTACCATTTGTTTAATGCGAAATTAAAGATCAGATCATACTCCAAAAGTTTTGTAGCTAATGCAACAAAGGTGCCAAACTTTTCAATGAATCATAAATAGGTACTAAACCTTTCGCAATAGTTTCAGTGACAGTGCCAAACTTTGGTAATAATGGCTTGAACAGTACTAAACCATTGGTAAGATATGCTAAAAAGGTACCAAATATTTGTACATAGTTCCTAATCATTTGCACCTCATATTTGATTAATACAATTTGAAAACCTAATGAAAACACAGTATAATGCAAGGAATTCAACTTCAACCGTCCTGAACAACATATGTGACTATTCCATTCGAAATTTCAAGTCACTTTATAAAATCACAACATTTGTAGTGTCCCTATTTGACACACATTCTTTCGAAACTCATTTTCAATCACACATTTTTCAATAAAATAATATTTTTCATCACGTCAATAACGTTTTCTTACTTTTTAATCACATATTTCTCATCATATCACTATTTAAAATACATTTTTTCCTCAATAATATTCATCAAACACACCATGTATATATTTCCAATCCACGTTACAAAAAATACAGCATTTTCAAAATAATTCAAGTTCACTTTACAAAATCACAATATTTACATAATAAGTTCACTTTCCAACAAAACTATAAAGGAGAAATCACATCATGTTCAAGATTTGGATCATTGATTCTTGGGCTTCTTCATGACTATGAAGTTATTGTTGAATATATTTTCTCTTCTCCTTTGATGCTCTGACTATATATCACGTCGAGTCTCTTATTGCGTGTTTGGTTGGGATTCTTGCTCTGAACTAGTTTCACCAAGCAGTGGTCTCTTGCAACTTCTTTTGTTATGTCCAAATCCCCCACATCGTTTACATGTCATTTTCAGCTAGTCCTTCCCGTCTTAATTCCTCCAGACAGCTTAGTTTGTAACCTTTTTTTTTTCATTTTTTTGGGGTCTGCATACCTTTTTTTCTTCTACGATTGATTCAGAGGTGCTTTCCACAGCTCTGGCCATGACTCATGTCCTGATATTGGTCTGATCACTTGGGACTAGCACATGAGGTATGTTTTCTTGCTATAACATGGATCAATGTACTCATATATGCATGTATCCCTTGAAAGCATGCCTAATATTTCATGGGGATGTGGTATTCCAGTCAGCTGTCATTTCCTGCATGCATATTTATGTTTTGTCAAGTCAACACTCCACCTCAATCCATCTTTGCTGTTTATCTCAAACTTATGATTACCTGCATAGTCCGCCTTCAAGTACCTCACATCAGCCTTATGATTACCTGGATTCATTCTTATCATTTGCTGATGTCAGATTTTCTCCAACATTGAGATGATAGGCTTCTCTTTGGCTACAACAATAAAAGAATTAAATGCATCACATAAGTTATTCAAAAGAATATCACACTTGAAATGTTCTTCAAAGTGTGATTCGCTCTTTTGGGAATGTGGTTTTTCATTGAACCACTTGTAAGCTTCTCTCATTAACAATTTTCATCTTATTCATTGCACTCCTCCACTCTGGCACGGTTGTTTCCCATGTTATTCCTCTAAACAAAATCATCTTCATATTCATCATCTTGCTCAGGATCTAAGAAATCTACTTGTATATCATCTATATGGTCTTGTTGCTCAACATGATGATCTGTTTCAGCCTCAATATGTAGTTCAGTTTCACCCTCATTAGTATTTATATCTCCAGTGAAGTTAGCCTCAGATTGATCTGGTTCATCATCATGCACCTTGTATTCATTATCATGTACCACTGGTTCACCAACTTGCACCTCAATATATGGTTCACCTTGCTGTACATTATTTTCACCATACTGCACCTTTGATTCACCATGTTGTATATCAGTTTCACCAGTTTGCACATCTGGTCAGCATCCTGCACCTCAGTTTCACCAGCCCGGACCTCTGGTTCAGCAGACTCGTCTCAGTTTCATGAATCTTAGATTGTACCTCAGGTAAGTCTGCTTCAAAACCACCATTAAAATTCACTCAACTATTAGTTCAACCTCAGTTAAATCATCATCCTTTTTGCTAACATCTTCATTTGTTTTACCAACATCAGTTTTACCAGGACCAATTTTTATTCTGTGCACTACAGCCTCTTCAACATCATATTGTGCTTCGACATCCATCTCAGTTTTCCTGTCATCTTGTATATCATATCCTCCAAACATAACCTACTCCTCATCTGCTTCCATGTCACCTACTTTATCAACTATGTACAAGTCATCACCTTCTAATGAATCATCATAAATCTCAATAGCATAGCATGGTTGCTTCTCATCCACTGGTTCATCATGTACTCCAAACTTTTGAACATCGACCAATTCTTCACCAATTTCACAATCAACCATAGAAACATCTTTATGTTCTGTTTCATCCCATGACAACTCCAAAACCTTAACTACAGGCAAGCAATACAATTCAGCCACCCTATTTTCACCATGCAACTTCACTACATTCATGAAATTTGAATATTTAACCAACTATAATGATGTTTAACTCAATCTCTTCTTTTCTATATTATACAAATATATGTTTCTATCATAATATCTCAACATCTTCATGGCGTTGTCTAGAAGAAATTTGTTGAAGAAATTAGGGTTTACATAGTCTAGATAACTTACTCTACCATGCTCGTACACTAAATTTTTCATCTTTCCAAATAAACTTCCACCATGATGTAGGCGCATGCTGAAATACTTTTTTTATTTTAAACTAATAAACTAACATAAACCATCAATTTAGACTTCGATCGAGATAGTTTAAAATGTTTGGTATCGTGGATGATATAAATGAAAAGTTTGGTAACGTAGGTAGCACAAATGAAAGGTTTGAATAAAATTTGCTACTAATTGAAAAGTTTGGTATCGCTGCTACAATTATTTCATGAAAAAATTAATTGTTAGGCTAAATATATTCACCCTAAATTTTTCAATAACTTGATTATATTTTGGTTGCATAAAATAGTCATAATCTTTACCCATTATCACATTTATGTCTCAAGCTTTTTTAAATTTCATCCTCATTCTCAAATTAACATAAATTATTCCTGATTATGATTTCTGTCCAAATTTTTCTTTAAAATAAAATTAAAAAAAACCCATTTACCAATTGTATTTTTGAATATGCAAAATAAATAATACTACAAAAATACTAATAAATATTAGGCCCTAATTTTAAATCACATTAACAATATTTTTGGAAGAAAATATGACTAAGGACAAGACTTTTTTTATTAATAAAATGTTTAAAATAAAAATGTTATGCGATAATAAATAAAGATTAATGACCTTTAATATAATTAAAATATAGTGTGAATATAATCAACCATTAACTTGGCTTTTTATTTTTTGATTAATCAAATGGACGGTCGACTTGAAAAGTTTGGAATTATAGGAAGGGAAAATTGCAATCAAAATATGAAACCTTTCATTTAGTTATAAACTTGATCCAAACCCTTCATTTATATAATCGGAAGTATCAAACCTTTAAAAAAAACTACAAGTCCAGTCCAAAATTAAGGTTTCCATCTGTTTGACCACCAAAATTGCTAGTTGACCCCAGAAATGAAAAATTTAATAATTTTTCCCTAATAGGCAAGGACAATTTGGACGTTACACACTTCCTCTTCTATTATTACACTTCATTGTTCATTTTCCAAACCTTTCATTTAGTTATAGACTTAACCCAAAATTTTCATTTGTACCATCGGAAGTACCAAACCTTTAAAAAACTACAAGTCCAGTCCAAAATTAAGGTTTCCGTCTGTTTGACCACCAAAATTGCTAGTTGACCCCAGAAATGAAAAATTTAATAATTTTTCCCTAATAGGCAAGGACAATTTGGACATTACACACTTTCTCTTCTATTATTACACTTCATTGTTCATTTCTCTCCATTTTCATCACTATTAGAGGGTGTTTGGTATAAATTAAAATTAGATTTTTAGTGAATTGTGATAGAAGTTTTTAAAATGTGTGGTTGAAAATATGTATGACCCATAAAAGATGTGGTTAATATTGATTGTTTGAATTTGACTTAGAATAAAATAAGATTTTAAGCTAGCACAAATAGACCATTAATATCATTCTCATTCCTATNAAAAATTTAATAATTTTTCCCTAATAGGCAAGGACAATTTGGACATTACACACTTTCTCTTCTATTATTACACTTCATTGTTCATTTCTCTCCATTTTCATCACTATTAGAGGGTGTTTGGTATAAATTAAAATTAGATTTTTAGTGAATTGTGATAGAAGTTTTTAAAATGTGTGGTTGAAAATATGTATGACCCATAAAAGATGTGGTTAATATTGATTGTTTGAATTTGACTTAGAATAAAATAAGATTTTAAGCTAGCACAAATAGACCATTAATATCATTCTCATTCCTATAGCTGGTCAGAGAAAATCAGCACATAAATGGAGATGAATCTATGCATATGTTGTTCTCTGGTGCAGATGAAGACCTCATTAGTGAACATAAACCTATAAAGAAGATTTCTCACTTGTCCTCGAAGCCAAGATTTGGGTGGATGTACCTTTTTTGTATGGTGTGAATCTCCTATATGTGAGAGATCTAGGGAAATGATTCCAGGTTTATTACAGGTAAGAAGGGAAATGGAAGCTGAAATCAATACCCTCCAAACAACAAGACCAAATGTGTGGAAGACTTGGCTGTTCAACTTTGTGTGTGGAGTGTTTGTAAAATGGGTTTGTACTTACGTATGTAGGATGGATTTGTGGGAGGGCGTTTTTAGTTTCAGAAATTTAGGTTTAGGATTTTGGCGTGTGGGGTTTTTGTGTTATATGTTGTGAAATGTGGATGTAAAATGTGGTTGTGTTATACAATTTTCCTTGAAATGAAGTGCCCTTTTGTGTATTATTATCGGTACCGACTTTCACATTTTTATTTCTACCATTTGTTTAATGCGAAATTAAAGATCAGATCATACTCCAAACGTTTTGTAGCTGATGCAACAAATGTACCAAACTTTTCAATGAATCATAAATAGGTACTAAACATTTCACAATAGTTTCAGTGATAGTCCAAACTTTGGTATTAATGGCTTGAACAGTACTAAACCATTGGTAAGATATGCTAAAAAAGTACCAAATATTTGTACATAGTTCCTAGTCATCTGCACCTCATATTTGATGAATACAATTTAAAAACCTAATGAAAACACAGTATAATGCAAGGAATTCAACTTCAACTTCAACCATCCTGAACAACATATGTGACTATTGCATTCGAAATTTCAAGTCACTTTACAAAATCACAACATTTGTTGTGTCCTTGTTTGACATACGTTCTTTTGAAACTCATTTTCAACCACACATTTTTCAATAAAATAATATTTTTCATCACGTCAATAACGTTTTCTTACCTTTTTATCACATATTTCTCATCATATCACTATTTAAAACACATATTTTCCTCAATAATATTCATCAAACACACCCTATATATATTTCTAATCCACGTTACAAAAAAATACAGCATTTTCAAAATAATTCAAGTTCACTTTACAAAATCACAATATTCACATAATAAGTTCACTTTCCAACAAAACTATAAAGGAGAAATCACATCATGTTCAAGATTTGGATCCTTGATTCTTGGACTTCTTCATGACTATGAAGTTATTGTTGAATGTATTTTTCTCTTCCCCTTTGATACTCTGACTATATATCATGTTGAGACTCTGATTGCGTGTTTGGTTGGGATTCTTCCTGTGAACTAGTTTCACCAAGCAATGGTCTCTTGCAATTTCTTTTGTTATGTCCAAATCCCCCACATCGTTTACATGTCATTTTTAGCCAGTCCTTCCCATCTTAATTCCTCCAGACGGCTTAGTCCGTAACCTCTTTTTTCATTTTTTTTGGGTCTGTATACCTTTTTTTTCTTCTAAGATTGATTCAGAGATGCTTTCCCAGCTCTGGCCATGACTCATGTCCTAATATTGGTCTAATCACTTGGGACTAGCACATGAGGTATGTTTTCTTACTATAACATGGATCAATGTACTCATATATGCATTTATCCCTTGAAAGCATGCCTAATATTTCATGGGGACGTGGTATCCAGTCAGCTATCATTTTTTGCATGCATATTTATGTTTTGTCAAGTCAACACTCCAACTCAATCCATCTTTGCTGTTTATCTCAAACTTATGATTACCTGCATAGTCCGCCTTCAAGTACCTCACATCAGTCGTATGATTACCTGCATTCATTCTTATCATTTGCTGATGTCAGATTTTCTCCAACATTGAGATGATAGGCTTCTCTCGGCTACAACAATGAAAGAATTAAATGAATCGCATAAGTTATTCAAAAGAATATCACACTTGAAATGTTCTTCAAAGTGTGAATCGCTCCTTTGGGAATGTGGTTTTTCATTGAACCATTTGTAAGCTTCTCTCATTAACATATTTCATCTCATTCATTGCACTCCTCCACTCTGGCACGGTTGTTGCCCATGTTATTCCTCTAAACAAAATCATCTTCATATTCATCATCTTGCTTAGGATCTAAGAAATCTACTTGTATATCATCTACATGGTCTTATTGCTCAACATGATGATCAGTTTTAGCATCAATATGTAGTTCAATTTCACCCTCATTAGTATTATATCTCCAATGAAGTTAGCCTCAGATTGATCTGGTTCATCATCATGCACCTCATATTCGTCATGTACCACTGGTTCACCAACTTGCACCTCAATATGTGGTTCACCTTGCTGTACATTATTTTCACTATACTGCGCCTCTGATTCACCATGTTGTATATCAGTTTCACCGGTTTGCACCTCTGGTCAGCAGCCTGCACCTCAGTTTCACTAGCCCCAGACCTCTGGTTCAGCGGATTCGTCTCAGTTTCATGAATCTTAGATTGTACCCAGGTAAGTCTGTTTCAAAACCACCATTAAAATCCACTCAACTATTGGTTCAACCTCAGTTAAATCATCATCCGTTTTGCTAACCTCTTCATTAGTTTTAACAACATCAGTTTTACTAGGATCGGTTTTTATTTTGTGCACTACAGCCTCTTCAACATCATATTGTGCTTTGACATCCATCTTAGTTTTCCTGTCATCTTGTACATCATATCCTCCAAACATAACCTACTACTCATCTGCTTCCATGTCACCTACTTTATCAACTATGTACAAGTTATCACCTTCTAATGAATCATCATAATCTCAATAGCATAGCATTGTTGCTTCTCATCCACTGGTTCATCATGTACTCCAAACTTTTGAACATTGACCAATTCTTCACCAATTTCACAATCAACCATAGAAACATCTTTATGTTCTGTTTCATCCCATGACAACTCCAAAACCTTAACTACAGACAAGCAATACAATTCAGCCACCCTATTTCCACCATGCAACTTCACTACGTTCATGAAATTTGAATCTTTAACCAACTATAATGATACTTAACTCAATCTCTTCTTTTCTATCTTATACAAATATATGTTTCTATCATAATATCTCAACATCTTCATGGCGTTGTCTAGAAGAAATTTGTTGAAGAAATTAGGGTTTACATAGTCTAGATAACTTACTCTACCATGCTCGTACACAAAATTTTTCATCTTTCCAAATAAAATTCCACCATGATGTAGGCGTATGCTGAAATACTTTTTATGTTTTCAACTAAACAAAAAAATGAAAAAAAAATCAAGCCCTAACCCTTTTCACTTCAAGCAACGCACATGTACAGAATAAGATATTACACAATATATTAAGTTCCAAGTCATAAAATTACTCAACATTTTCACATTTCCTTGTACATAAAGACAATCTATATGCTCAGCTTGTTATCACAGTGTTTCATATTGTAAATGAGAAAAAAAAAAATGGAGCACACTTACCATAGACAGGTTAGGGAAGATAGTCTCGAATATGAGCTGCAATATCTGATGGATGATCATCTTTTTCTTCGTACATTTCATCTTCATCTTCGTGGATTTTTATAGGTTCCATATTGGATGATGAAATGAAGAGTAATTAACGCTTTTTTATTTTGAAGGGAAATTGTGTCTTGCCCATATTGCCTTTGTGTATTTGGGAAAAATTATTAAATTTTTTATTCCTGGTGTCAACTAACCATTTCGGTGGTCAAACAGACAGAAACCATCACTTTTGATTGAACCTGCGGTTTTTTTAAAGGTTTCTTACATCTGGTGATACAAATGAAAGGTTTAGGTCAAATCTGCAACTAAATGAATGGTTTGATACTTTTAGTGACACAATGAAATGTTTAATAATTAGATTATATTTTAGTTGTATAAAATGTTCATAATTTTTACACATTACCACATCTATGTCTTGAATTTTTCTTTAATCTCATTCTTATTCTCAAATTAACATAAATTATTCTCGATTATGATTTCATTCCAAAATTTTCTTTAAAATAGAGTAAAAAGACTCATTTTGCCAATTTTATTTCCGAATAAGCAAAATAAATAAACTACAAAGGTACTATTAAATATTCGACCCTAATTTTAAATCACATTAACAATATTTTTGGACGAAAACTATGACTAAGGACAAGATTTTTTTTAATTAATGAAATGTTAAAAATAAAAATGTGATGCAAAATGTTGATGATAAGTGCGATAATAAATAAAGATTAATGACCTTTAATATAATTAAAATATAGTGTGAATATAATCATCCATTAACTTAGTTTTTCTATTTTCTGAATAATCAAATGGACGGACGAATTTAAAAGTTTAGAATTATGGGTATGCCAAAAGAATAGCTGAATAGGAAAATGATAAACGTCGAGAGCCGCCTTGGCCTAGGGCCCCATGTGATAGATAGGGGAGATTATGTGTAGAACGGCTTTGCTGAATAATACAGACCATGTTATAATGTCATAATTATTAACATAATACTTGAAACAATATCACATAATATTTTATTATTAGACTGCTTAAAATACATTTAGTTTTTCTATCAAATCATTCACTTCCACGTATAAAATTCATGGTCCCATAAATATCCAAATAATGTTACTTGTAAATGAGATATTCAAAATACTTAAGCCGTCCCTACGTGTACAACAAAAGTCGGTTGGTCGGACGCGGTTGCGAGTGAAAACTGGATGTGAGCTGTCTCCACTTCATGTTCTAGTATCCATCGCCTTCTCCTTACATTTTTGTATGGCCCCACTCTCACATTGATTCAACAAACCTTTCTTTCAATTTAGGGTCATGCATACACGTTTATGTCTATATAATAATATTTATAATTAATGATATTTGTTTTCCTTTGAATATAATTAGATTCTTAGGTAGATTAGAAATAGAAATATAGATCAGAAAGAATATCAAAGGAATATAACTTGGGAGGGAATTTCACCCGTCTATATAGAATTTTTTTTTATTTTAATTACATTTTGCTAAATTAGATCAGAAAAATTACAGGGGAATAATGGGTTTGAGTCAGATTAAGTGTTGTTTGATTCTGGTTCTGTTTCTCTTCCTTTTCACGGGTCTCTCGGCGTCCACTTTCATTTCAGGTTTGTGCGTTTAAATTCATCTAATTTATTTGTTTCAATTGTGAAAATTGGTTTAATTTTGCGGTGTGATATTTGTTAATTGATGCAGATAGTATCTTCGGATCCCCAGATTCAACTAATAGGAGGCTCCTTCAAGCTAAGAAAGGTAATTTCTTATATTTTTTTATCGAATAAATTCTTTTCATATTCCTAATTTTTCTTGATTTATGTTTTCTATTGGAAGTTTTTAACTGGAAAGAATTATTTATAGTTATTATGCAACAATTGTTACTCTGATATTGTGGGTTTCCTCAGTGCAAATGCTTAAAGTATTGTTGTTGGGAGCTTGATTTGGAATATATTTTATGATGAATTTACATACTTTGTGGCATACCTCTCAAAACATTCAAATGTTTATATATTAATTGATTAAAGCCTAATATGTAGTGCAAAGATGAAGCAAATCTGCCAATGTAGCTTCATATGTCTACCAGAATAAACTGGACAAGCAATTTTTCTCTCAGTTCATAGACTGGCAATTTTTATTTCTTGTGCCACCAGTTACTCCACTTGCCCATTTCTTGGTTATACCCACCTAAATTTTTTACCCAACTACCATAACTTATTAAATAAGGTTACACCTCATTGAAATGTCATTAAATCCCAAAAGCTTGAGATTCATGACACCGTAGGCATTATATAATAAAGTTAATTGTATCTGGTTTGAATCCTTCACTGATTTTCGAAGATTAATGGTAATATATTCCGGGATCTCAGAATAAGGAAAGATTTTTTCCAAAATAGATTACGTAAGTAGAGTGAACAATCTCTAGCTGTCATGTCGCACAACATCATGAATCTTTACCGCCAGGAAAATCTCGATTCTGTGGATTTTTGGTCATTACTGAATCTATACTTGCCATGTTCCACGTATTAAGGCCATTCCTAGTTAATTTTTCGGTACTAATTCAGTTGGTAGTTACACGATAGATAATGCAAAATATTTTTTGTTGTGTTCGTTTGTGAAAACTGTCTATTATGCTGATTGTATATCTCTATATAATGGTTATGACAAAGTTGGCAAGGATGATTGGATAGCACTGTATAAGATAGCATTTTGGTTGTGGTATTTTTTGATTTTTGTAGCGGTGATGCTAGTAGGATTAGGTTTTTACTCCTGTTTGATAGTACAGTTACTATGAGCCACTCAGTTAAAATATTTTAAGCAAAAACAGCCAAGATTCGATTTTATTTTCAGGAACATTGCATCTTCATTTGAAATTCTCGATTCTCTCTGCTTTTAAGGACAGTTTATTGATTATTTTGTCGTTCGTGATGCACAGCTTGCCCTGTTAACTTTGAGTTCCAGAACTACACTATCATCACCAGCAAGTGCAAAGGGCCACTATACCCACCCAATCTGTGCTGTGGCGCTTTTAAAGAATTTGCTTGTCCTTTTTATGATGAACTGAACGACTTATCTAACGACTGCGCTTCAACCATGTTCAGCTACATTAACCTCTACGGGAAGTATCCACCTGGTCTATTTGCCAGTGAGTGCCGGGAGTCAAAGGATGGACTTGATTGCTCTGCAATGCCACCATCATCACTATCAGAGAAAACAGAGAAAGCTAGTGCCGGGAAGATAATATGTAACTTATTCTCAATGCTGGTGCTCATAACAGCTCCTCTTGTGCTGTTACTGTAATTTATGTATAGCTTTCACTTATTTTGCTTCTGTCATCATGTACTCTCTCCTCTCTTTGAAAATTTTTCTCTTTTGTGTCATGAGCAATCAAACCGGTGAATCAGACGAGGCTTTTTCACCATGCAACTCAAAGAATATATATATTTTTTTCAATAATTTAGCACTTGTTTGATAAAGATTTTATGAAAATGATTCTTTAAAAAGCATTTTTTACAGATGTATGGATAAAAAGTAGGAAAATATTGTGAGAAAACATGATAAATATTTTTGATTGTAGGCAGTGTGATTAAAAATGAGTGTGAAATATAAGTAATTCTCAAAGAATCAAAACCAAACAACATTTAATGATTTATGGATCATGATGCGTTGATCCAACAAAACTTCATTCCTATGGCAGATGATCTTTATATTCTATGGTTTGAGTTAGTTTAGTCGTGAAGGAACCATGGATAGTAGAAAGCAGCTTATAATTTTTACCAAGTGACTTAATTCTTGTTTGATACAGATATTTTGAGAATATATTTTGTGAAAAGTGATTTTTTGGAATAATGTATGTTTAAAAATTAGAATAAATTTATGAATTCACATGTAAAATTATTTTAATAAGAGAATATATATTATAAAACAAATTTGAAAAAAAAAATAAAAAAATTTAAGAACGAGAGCCAAACAGGAGGCTTAATTTTATCATACCGAAGCTTAAACATGAGCAAACTGAATCAAACCTTTCCACGAAGATCCATTTACAAAGTAGGGAAATGTACATAAATGCAATACTATAAGAATACAAATTCATATTTAACAAACTTGTAAAAAAAATTTCACAAATCAGGTGTTAAACTATAATAACAATAACAACAAAATATATTATACCTCTCTCTCTCTCAATAACTTCTCTGTATTTATCACCCACCTATCCATTTCTTTCCCATTCCCAAACCTGTCATTGTCACAACCACCCCATTTCTACGTCCGCCACCACCACAACCTCCTTCTCCAGTTGCTTCGTTCTCCATCTTTGCCAACAAGCTTTCTCTCTCCCAAAATCTTCGTAGTGGCTAGATTATCACATGTAATCCACAAAATACTTCCCCATATCTTTTAAAGTAACAAGTGCATGGTCTCGATTATCACGTCATCAATTCGACATTGATGATTTTTTTTTCTCTGATCTAGATGACGATAATGACGGTGATAACTTCTACGATGCGACAAAGATATGGGTATATGTTGATTCCACATTGAATCAATTTCTGCTTTACTAATTGTGTGGCCAGATTTGTATAAATTGTTATTATTTGTGATCATGTTTGTGTAAGTTATTGTTGTTTGTGATCAACGTGTGTGATTAAGAATGTTTTTACTGTGATTGTCTAAAATCAGGATAATTTTAACTATGACGGTACGTCTCCAAGTCACCATTAATTTGGTCACGCACCATCATAATTAAGATAGATCTAGTCACTGATGAATACAATGAGGACGGACATGATCATAATCCATCACAATTAACTCGGACTTGGTCACAGAGGATATCACAAACAAATCCAAACACACCACGGAGCAGCACCACAACCCATCACCATGGCAACCAAAAATAGCAAGCCAAATGGGCCTAAAGTACGACCAATATCTAGGTATAGATTGAACCAGGAACTCCTTGACCTGGGTCAGAGTCCTCCAATCCACCACCATTTGCACCTCAATCCATAACCACCACCACCACCATCTTCACCTCAAAGCTGTCGAAGCTTAGTGAGTTTTCAAATCTTGAGTTAATTGATTTGGGAGAATATCAATTTAATCCTCCAATTATAGACCTCACATCACCGGAGTCGTAATCATCGATTGAGAGGAAGCTTACATTGTTGGAGGTGAAGAAATTCAATTGGATCGACTTCTCTGAGTAGTGAGTCGACTCAATCAAACTCGTTGGCATTTGTGCAAGAGAATTTGGCTGTTGATAAGAAGAATCATTATAGAGTGAAACAACAATTGTGGGGCAAGTACGCGACGGAGATCAAGGACCCAAATCGGTGTGGCTCACGCTTTTGGCTCCGGACGTTTGATGCTGCCAAAGCTTACAACGGCGTTCAAGATGCGTGGCAACAAGGCGATTCTGAACATCCCGCTATAGACTTAGAAGAAAGTATACATATCTGATGCTGTTGTTGACGTAGGAAGGAAGAGGTGGAGAGAAGCGAAGGAGGAAATGGAAGAAGAAAGGAAATGCAAGAAGAAAAAGTCCATAAATAAAAATGAAATGACGAGAAAGGGATGGTTAAAGAGAGAGAGAGAAATTCCAATTAATACCTTCTTTTTTTTTTAATATATATAAAAATATCAATTACACGATTTGTGATAATTAAACTTTAAAAGCATGGTTTTGAGGAAAAATATCCTACTACTATAAAATAGAGAATAAGAGAAGAGAATAAAAAAAAATCAATAAATTTGTGTATGTATTTTATTAAGAACTAAAGTCCTATATTTATAGGTAAAAATCGGAGATATAATGGTAATAATTTCTAGGGGCGCGGGGGTATAATTGTCATTCAAATTAAACCCTAATTTACTTTCCTTTTACAACACTCCCCCTTGAATGACGCATTACAAAATATCTACCTCATTAAAACCTTGTTTGATAAAAATCCAATAGGATAAAAAGAACAAACGAAGGAAAAATAGTACAGTTATTTTGGAGTATTAAAGATAAATGCTGCCTCATTAAAACCTTGCTAGGAAAACCCAATGAGATAAAACCTAAGCGAAGGAAAAAGAGTACAGCTACACCCCCTAATGTTGATCACTGAAAATTTTTAAGTCGACGCATTCCAATATTGTGAACCAATTTCTTGAATGTAGATGTTGGCAGTGGTTTTGTAAATAAATAAGCTGCATTGTCATTTGAACGAATTTGTTGAATATTGATGTCGCAATTCTTCTGAAACTTATGTATATGAAAGAATTTCGGAGAAATATGCTTCGTCATGTCACATTTGATATAATTTCATTTGAGTTGTGCAATATAAACAGCATTATCTTCATACAAAATTGTTGGACTATCTTTTGTTGAAATTAATCAACATGATACTTGGATATGATTGGTCATGTTCCTCAACCATACACATTCTCGACCTACTTTATGGATTGCAATAATTTAGAAGGATTTGATGATGTTGCTGTCAATGATTGCTTCACGGATCTCCATGATGTAGCTGTTCCTCCACGTGTAAATACATATCCCGTTCTGGGTTAGAGATAGCCCGCATCGGTATATCCCACTAAAGGAGATCCCAACGTTTGGGAATAAAATAATCTCAAATCAATAATACCCTTTATGTACCAAAAAGTATGTTTAATACCATTCAAATGTCTTTGTGTTGGTGTGGAGCTTATCTTGTAAGAAGATTTACAGAAAACATTATGTCGGGTCGAGTACAATTTGCAAGAATAGTTAATTCTCCAATTGCACTAAGATATGGTATTTCAGGACCAAGAACATTTTCTCCATCTTCGAGTGGACGAAATAGATCCTTTTTCACATTAAGAGATCTAACAACCATAGGTGATGCCAACGGATGTACATTATCCATATAAAATCGTTTTAAAACTTTTTTCTGTATATGTAGATTGATGAATAAATAATTTTGCTAGAAAATGTTCAATCTGTAACCCGAGACAGAATTTGCTTGTTCTCCAATCTTTCATCTCAAATTCATTTTCACATATTCTGTAGTTTTTTTAACTCTTAAGGAATCTCATATATATTATAATATTATTTTGAGGGTAAATGTCTTTCAGATTATGAACATTAATCATGCAAAAAATGTACCTCGTTAAAACCTTATTAGGAAAACCCTGTGTGAAAAATTCTAATGAAGGAAAAAGAGTACATCATTCTTTTAAATACGCTACAATAGTTGTGTCATTAAAAACATTGCCATGAAAATCCAATGGAACAAAACCTTAGCCAAGAAAAAAAGAGTACAACACGTATTTACTCCACTCATGATAATATCACTTGAATTATGCTTCAAACATATTAAATCTTTCAAAGTAACATTAATAGACATGCCAGATAATTTGGCTATAATCAAATTTATTATATGCATGTCAAATTTCATGCATTGTCACGCTAATGAAATAGAGACTTGTGATTACATCTACCACATGACACTTCATCTATTTATACAAGTATTTACAAAATTCATTAAATAAAGAGTCGTACATTTCATATTACGACTTTACTTTTTCCATTTTCATTTCGCATAAATATACATC
>CAIGRB010030785.1:28126-44123 GCA_903798255.1 Fraxinus quadrangulata | reverse complement strand
TGTAGGTCCCAAGAAGTTTCAATACCATATGTAAATCAAAATTGCAGAAGTAAAGAAAACAGAAATGGTATAATCAACACAAGATTTTTCGGCCCAAAGGCCCCGAGGTTCGACGACCACTTCTAACGCCTAATCCCCGTTGAGCATCCAGAAGGAATAAGCTCAAATCCACTAGAAACCGTCCAAAAATAGGCAAAATGTCGAGTTACAGTACATGTCCACAAACAGCAGAAAAATCACAGAGTCCTTCAACAATACTTATGAACTCACACAAGAGTTCATCAAACTACTCTCTTATCTCACGAAAATTCACTCAAGAAAATGGAGATCAATTTACAGAGAGAAACATGAAAGAGAATAAAGCTTATGCGCCCTAGTCCATAAAATGAAAAATCTCAAAACCTAATTAAGATATCTTTACATTAATTGTAGGAGATGCCCTTGAACTAATATCACTTTTACACCGTTCAGATCCATCCATTTGTTAAGACCGAATATGGGCCAGAAGACTTGGGCCAGGACATCAAGAATGATTTAGGCTGCCCTAAAAAATCAGCAAACTATTTTCAACAATCTCCACCTTTTGCTGCATTTTGAGACGGTACTTTGTGGATTTCAAACTTAGACCAAAACTTTCATTTGCTCTTATTACCTGTACAAAATTAGAAATTAGTCTTCTTCAAGATTTAATAACCTTAAAGAGTCTAAAAATTTATTTATAGGTATTACCTTGGTTCCCGCATCTGTAGGATTTACCCGAGTTGGTATTTTTATCAACTTCATATCACATTTATCAATAATATCCCTAATAAAATGAAACTTAACATCTATATGCTTGGACTTATCATGAAAAACTGGGTTTTTACTCAGAAATATGACACTTTGGTTATCAAAACATAGATCCACCTGATTTTCTATAAGTCCTAATTCACCTAGTAAACTTTTCAACCATAATCCCTCATTTACAGTCTCAGTGGATGCAATGTATTCGGCCTAAGTTGAAGACAATGCAACTACCTTTTGTAATTGTGATTTCCAACTAATGCATGTATCATTCATAACATAAAAATATGCAGTTGTAGATTTCCTATTGTCTGGATTTCTAGCATAATCAGAATCTACATAATATTTTAGTTTAAGTCCATTTTTATGAGATTTGTACATTAGACCTGAACGACTTGTTCCTTTCAGATATTTAATCAGATTTTTCATACATTGCCAATGTAATTCACCTAGATTATTCATAAATCTGCTTAGCACACTCACATCATAAGCAATATCAGGTCTAGAGCATACCATCACATACATTACAGATCCAACAACATTAGAATATGACACATTCATCATTCTTTTATATTCATTTTCAGATTTAGGTGATTGATCAACAGATAGTTTCATACAACCAGACAAAGGGAGGCTAATTGGCTTAGCATCATGAAGAGGAAATCTTTTTACTACTTTTTCAACATATGGCATTTGTGTTAGAAACAACTTTCTATTTATTCTATCCCCTTTAATTTCCATGCCACAAAATTTTTATAGCTGGTCCTAAATCTTTCATCTCAAATTCAGATTTCAATTTTTCTTTACTCATGTTAAGAGTAACAAAATTATGACCAGCAAGAAGCATATCATCAACATATAAGAGTAGATAAAAAAATTCAAATTCTCCATATCTCTTAAAGTAAAAACAGGGATCATAATCAGATTTCTTAAAATTCAACCCTTGTATAAAAGAGTCAAACCTTTTATACCATTACCTGGGGGACCTGTTTTAGCCCATACATAGATTTTTTCAAGAGACACACAAAGTTCCCTTTTCCCTTAATCTCAAAGAACTATACAGGAAGGCAGTCTTAACATCAAGTTGTTCTAACTCTAAGTCAAATTGTGTCACAATAGCAAGTAAAATCTTAATTGAGGTATATTTGATAACAATTGAAAAAATCTCAGTGTAATCAATCCCTTCTCTTTGAGTAAACCCTTTTGCTACAAGCCTAGCCTTGTACCTTCTATTGTCTTTGATTTTAGTATCTCCCTCTTTGATCTTATATATCCATTTACAATCAATCATTTTGCATTCTATGGATTTTTCAACTAAAATTCAGGTCTGATTTTTATAAAGGGAGTTCATTTCATCCTCCATTGCTGCAATCCACTTAGGGGATTCCTGCAAGTGACATCTTCTTCATAAGAAGCAGGTTCTGAATCAGACAAATCAGGTTTAGATTGTTCAGTCACAAAATCAGCATACTGATACCTGGAAGGAAGTCTTATTTCCCTCCTTTCGCTATCCCTAGCAAGCTAGTAGTCCCGCAGGTCATTTGCAGGCTCCAGATGCTGGTTATCAGCCAAAGTTTCAACCTCAGAGGCATTTTCAGTTTCCACACCATGTGGCTCCACCTTAAACTGAATCTGGTCAATTTCAACCCCTCTATTCAGATTTATTTTAGTAATAACAAAATCATATTTTCCTATCTTTTCACCAGATTTGTCACTAAGACAAGGAAAATCTTCATCATTGAAAATCACGGATCTACTTTTAATCACTTTATAACCTCTCAGATCCCTTAGCCGCCTATAACATTTAACTCCTTCTCCATAACCTAAGAACACACCCTTCAATGATCTAGGGTCCAATTTTGAAGCTGTATGATGTGCATATACTGCACATCCAAAGGTTCTAAGGTAGGAGTAATTTGGTATTGAACCAGACCAGATTTGTTCAGAAATCCTATTGTTTAGAGAGCTGGAAGGACATCTATTTAAGAGATAACAGACTGTTTTTACAGCCTCTCCCAAAAGATCTTTGGGAGGCCAGAACTGATCAACATACATCCAGTCTTTTAAAAAATGGTTCTATTTAATCTCTCAGCAACTCCATTTTGCTGAGGGGTATATATGATTGTTTTATGTCTCATTATCCCCTGCTTAGAGCAGTATTGATCAAATTCAGAATTACAAAATTCAAGTCTATTGTCAGTTCTTAGAATTTTTATCTTCTTATCAGTCTGATTTTCAATTAATAAGTTCCACTATTTGAAAGTTGAAAACGTATCAGATTTAGATTTTAATAAAAAAATTCATGTTTTCCTTGAAAAATCATCAGAAATAAGAAGATAATATCTGAAACCAGATACAGGGGCATGTTCCCATAAATCAGAATGTATGTATTCAAGGGCATCTTAGGATTTGTGCAATCCTGCCTTGAAGGGCAGTTGACTTGCTTTTCCATTATACAGTGTTCACAGAAAGTTAATTTTTGAACACTGTCCTTTCCAAATAGCCCTTGACTTGACAAGGTTTTAAGGCATTTTTCACTCAAATGGCCAAGCCTTTTATGCCATAGAATTGATTTATCGGGATGTGTGACAAAATTCACAACATTATTAGGTGAAGTGATTTCAGCCCCTATAGCATAAATTTCATTGAATTTGGATGAACTGACAATAAGTTCTTGGTTTCTGATTATATTAGTGGAACCATTCTTGATTTCAATTTGATATTTTTCATCATCAAGAACACCTAGGGATATGAGATTTCTTCTTAGTGCAGGAACATATCTTGTGTGTTTCAATAGTATGTGATTACCAATTTTGAATTTCAGCAACATATTGCCAATTCCTTTCACTTGACACACATCATCATTCCCAAGTTTTACAGATCCTTCATTAAGGTCAGAATATTCAGATAGGTAGTCAATATTGGAAGTCATATAAAAGGAGCAACTTGAGTCTAAGACCCAGTCATATTCAGTTTTTTCATAGAAGGACACATAGGCAACCCTAATATTGACCCCAGCTTCTTTATAGTTTGAAGTAGTAGCAAGAGTAGCATTTCCAGTATTAGACTCATTTTTTTGGTCATTTGCCTTTTTAAAGCAATCTTTAATAAAGTGTCCAGTTTTACCATAGTAGAAACATTTCTTGTTATTGTCCTTGCCTTTATTAGGTTTCATGTTCTTTCCTTTACTATTACTCCACTTTCTTTTGATAAATTTTTTATCCGTGTTGAAGTTTGAATGATTGAAATTACTCACACCGTTATTGTAGGATTTCTGATTTCTTCCCACACCCTCAACATGGAGCACCTCTTTATGTTCAGAATTTAATCCCAGTTCTCTTATCAGAAGAGAACTGTGAATTATTTCAACAATAAGATTACTCCTACCATACTCTAGAGCATTTCTTATATCTTTGTATTTATCTCCTAGAGCATTAAGCAGACCAACAACTTTCTGGTCATCAGAGATCTTCTCCTCACAGTTTGCTAAATCTTGAGTGATCCTATTAAATCTGTCCATATTCTCTTCTGTATTAAGACTAGGATCAAATTTAAAACTAAAGAATTTTCTCCAAAGAAAGCATTTATTTGGCAGAGTCCTATTGAGGTATTGTTTCTCTAAGGTAGTCCATAGTTCTACAACAGTCTTAGTTTATCCTACTTTCCTAATCACAGAATCAGATAAATGCAGAAACACAGTGCTCCAGGCCAATTCATCTTGTTCAATTTTTCTGGTCTCAGATAGATCTTCTGGCCAAGATTCATCAATGGTCTTTGCACATTTTAATTGTAACATAAGAGCCTTAATTTTCTGGAACCAGAGACTAGAGTCTCCTTTGCAATCCCACATTTGAACATCAATCTTAGAGGTCATGGTGTGCAATAGTGTGTTCAGTGTACAGTTATGATATAGCCAAAGATATGTCATAGTCAACAATATCAGATAATTCAATTTATATGACAGTAATATGCAAGAATAATTCACATATTACTCAACAGAAAGGTAAACCACTATACAGTTATGCTCACACACAGTAAGCAGTAAGGGATTATTGAAAAGTGTACCTTCAGCGAAGAACAGTTCAAAAACAGTATTATCAACCCCTGAACAGATCAATTCAGATGTCAGTACAGGTCTACAATGTATATAGAGAGTCAAAAAACCAGGATTAAAGAACTTTTCGTCTATCTCAGTATCTACACTATTGCAAGAAAATAGAATTTTTAACAGAGTTGGATTCTTGAATCGAAGCCCTAATCCCCTCAGATTCTAGGGATCTCATAAGGAACCCTAGACAAAAGTAGAGTTAGAGAAGATTCTTGAAAACCAATTTTTAATGAAAAACCCTTGATTCCAAAAACTTTTAAAATTATCATATATATATATATATATATATTGTGATACTTGACAGCAAAGAAAATGAATTTGTGTATACTGTAAAAGACAGACTCGGTATGACTCAGTGTAGACTCGGTATGACTCAGTGTGACTCAACCCAACTCGTTACTCTCAAGGTGAGTTGAACCGATTTACAAGAACTCAGTGTGCAAAACAACAAATCTAAACGAGTCACAACTGAGTAATGGAATTTAAAAACAAAAATTTCAAGATCCACAGTCTCAACACCATAAACAACTCGTGTTCGAAAAAAAACCCAAAGATTTCTCAAAGAAAAAGCGTCAGACCCAAGAGAGCAGTGACACGAATCAACTACCCAAAAATTTCTCCTATGCTTTGATACCACTGTTGGTCCTAAAAATTTTAAAGCTTTGATTTTAAACAAAAATACAGAAAATAAAGAAACAAGAATAATAAGATCAACACAAAATTTTTCGGCCCAAAGGCCCTGAGTTTTGGTGATCATTTCTAACGCCTAATTCCTCGTTGAGCATCCAGAAGAAATAAGCTCAAATCCATTAGAAACCGTCCAAAAATAGACAAAATATCGAGTTACGGTACATGCCCACAAACGTCAAAAAAATCACAGAGTCTTTCAACAATACTTTTGAACTCACACAAGAGTTTATCAAACTACTCTCTTATCTCGCGAAAATTCATTCAAGAAAATGGAGATCAATTTACAGAGAGAAACATGAAAGAGAATAAAGCTTCTGCGCCATAGTCTGTAAAATGAAAAGTCTCAAAACCTAATTAAGATATCTTTACATTAATTGTAGGAGATGCCCTTGAACTAATATCACTTTTACACCATCCAGATCCTTCCATTTGTTAAGACCGAATATGGGCCAGAAGACTTGGGCCAGGACATCAAACATGATTTGGGCTGCCCTAAAAAATCAGCAAACTATTTTCAACAACCACCACCACCACCACCACCTTCACCTCAAATCTGTATCCACCATTCTGTCACAATTAACACTAGTGTAGCCATCGACGGCCACCGAAAATCACTATTGCCATATAAGGTGATATCCCACCACCACGGGGCTGCCATT
Source organism: Fraxinus quadrangulata (assembly GCA_903798255.1). Classification (NCBI taxonomy): domain Eukaryota; kingdom Viridiplantae; phylum Streptophyta; class Magnoliopsida; order Lamiales; family Oleaceae; genus Fraxinus; species Fraxinus quadrangulata. The sequence goes on along the minus strand of CAIGRB010030785.1, from coordinate 37,883 downwards.
GCACGACAGATACCTCTTTGCAATCCGATTGTGGTTGTGGTTGGGGTTTGAGTAGAAGTTGTGGCTGATGGTAGGTATTGAGGAAGAGGAGGAGGAGGAAGGCGATGAAAGTGGCGACCGACATTCGTGGGTGGTTTGGGACTGGAAAATTTAGGGTATTTAACAAAGTCGATCTTCAAGCAAACTACTGCTATTCAGTCCCAATCTAATAGAAAGAATACATTTTTAGCGATTTAGATTTTCAAGCAAAACCGCTGCAGACATCCAGAGGAGTTTTTGAATGGGGATGGTATTCTCAATTGTGGTGAGCGAATTTGCTATGTACTAATGACTTCGAGGAGTTGTGTTTTTTTTTTTTTAATTGGACTTGGCTAGGCTTTCAACTTGATTTTGAATATATTATAAAATTAAATATTAAATAATAAATTTTAAGTCTGATTACTAAAATTAAAAGTTAAAACATAGGCGTGTGTGTAATTTTCTCTTTAACAAAAAGACAAATCTCATATAAGGAAACATAAATATAAAAAGAAAACTATTGCGTCTACTACTTGTCCGAATGTTGTCTAGTCCTCTTTTATCACCGTTGTTAGATAGTCAGTATGTCGTTGAACTCTTGCCAATTTGACTACCTCAGCAATCCAATTATGTTTTTTCCCCCTCCTCAAATTTCTTTTTCACAAGTTGAGTAACTAATTTGATGCCAAAAAAATAAATAAATAAATAAAAGGAAAAATCAAAATCCGCACGAGTTGTTAATTCCTTTCTTCTTTACCCAAGCGTATGACTAGTAGCACTTTGTTATGGCTTCAAAATAATATATTAAGCTCATCTAGTATATCACGATATGTTTTTGTGCTCAATTATTTTTCTTGTCGTGAACACAACAAAGTGAATAATAATTATTTTTTCAATATTGAAATATTAAACAGGCATACGTCAATTGAAAACAAACCATTTATATTGGTCTATGAGGAAAGACTATATCACAATAATATTATCGTATATTAAATGAGAGATTATTTTAAATTTTTTAATTAATCAGTGAATACTGCATAATGTATTTAACCTTGTCTATGTGGTACGATTAATAAAAAAGGATATGGAACGGAACAATTTATTGGATTTCTTCCCAAAATAAGATGGAGCCACTAAACATTTTTCAAATAACTTGGAAAAATAAATATTTCCCTATATAGGCAAATCCTTTGGATTGTAGTCGTTTTGTGACCTAACAGGCAACAGCACGAGCGGTGTCGATGGCAATTTAGTAAATTACTGACCTAGCCAGGGCAATGTTGCAACCGACATAAATATTTTGATTGTATGTTAATTTCACAAATGGTCACTGAAGTTTTAGTAAATTTTTAAATTGGTCATCTTGTGACCTATTTAACCCTAAAGTCAAATAATGTTACATAATGGGACAATATGTCACATAATATTTTAAAACGAAACGTAATTATGAGAAGAGGAAAACTGCACATTCAATAAAAAAAAACTCAAATATCTTTCCTTAACCTTTTCCCCTATTTTTCATCATTAATAAATAATAAAAATGTGACTACAGAATTAAAACTTTAAATATAGATACTAAATAGGTTATAAAACATTTTAACAACTAATTTGTCATTTTTCTAGAACATCAAGGACCATTAGTGCAATTAACTCGTTTTGATATTTTTATGAGCGAAATGGGCTGTCCCTCTCGTTCAATCCCATTTCTTAGTTTGGACGCTCGCTGAAAACCGGTGGATAGAATTTGCCAGATATATATATATACACACATACGTTTCTCTCTCTACGAGACCTATCGCGATCTATCTACAGGAAAATTACTGAATAAATTACTAATAAATTAAATCGGTTGTTTAATTAAACCTCTTGTTTTACGAATTCAGGAGGAGTTCAATAATTGATTTCTCATCGTTTTTGAAAAGGTTTGTGTTTTTACAATTCCGTTTCATGAATTGGCGTTGTTGATTTTTAATTTTTATGTCCATATATATGCGTTCATTTATTATGATGTAGTTGCTAATTGATTTGGTTTGAGAATCCTAGGGTTCTATTTATCTTTGCGCGTACTGCTTTTTGGAGTGAAGATTAGTGCATCTTTTTCTCCTTTCGTGTTTATGGTTTTCAGTTTAACTTGTACGCCTTGCGGTTTGGTGTAAATATGAAGATTAAATACTGCTTTGTGAAAACATGATCTTTTAAGCCTCCGGCGTTTCGTAACTGTTTATTTATTATTATAGGCATATTGCAGTTTGTATTGATGGTTTTTTTTCCTTGGCATTACATCTTAATAATGATTTTTATGCGGAAACACGAAAGATGGTGTTTTGTCTCGGTAGTTCTGTGTCAAAAATTAATAATCTTTTGTTTTTATGATTCTGTTGTTTCTCTAGCCACAATAATATTTTCTTCATATTTTCTGTTTTGGTTACTATAAATGGAATTGTTTTCTTCATCTTTTCCATTGCTTTCAATGAACTCGCCTGGAATCTATATTTTGCGTTCCTCTTTCTAAACATAAATGCTGTCTCCATATAATTATACTCTTAAGCCAACTAGACAAATCCAAATGAAGAAATAAAAACAAACAGAGAGAGATGAATGTGGACTATGATTCCTGTTGAACATATTTAAGTTGTAAGTCAAATACCTGGGGTTAATTTCTTTTAGCACACCTTCTTCATGTTACTTTGTCAAAGTGAAGAAAATTCGGTTGAGGACCCATGAGATAAGGGAAAGAGGAGAGAAGAAAAGGAAGGTTCTCTAGATCTAGATGATTCGCTTGGATCTCTTCACTTTCACTTGGTTGCCTTGTATCTCGAAATCTCTTTGCTTGCGGGGCAGGAGTGAAAATATTAAATTAACCATTAAGGTAAGTGTCAATATGCCAGAAAATTATGGAATGTTATGAAGGATGTTTAACTATGCTGTGTGTCACCTAGGCAAAGTTGCCTTTCATTTTCCATGAACACGTGGCTTTGGTGGAACTCGGTATTTGGATTCTCGCACTTTAGCTGGCAGTTAGTTGCATGCCTTTCCAGTTAGGATTGGCAATTTATTTCCCTATAAAATACAAAGGTTGTTCACTTGTTTGTGATTCTATAATGACATGATCCCAGTTGAGATATACTAGTCCATGCCACAAGGATCTGTATTGTACTTGCAGTCAGGTGAAGGCATAAGGCGAGTAGTGGGGCATATACCCAAAGGCATGGATATGCGCTCACGTAGATTCAAATTTTAAGTATTTTATTAATAGAACATTGTAAGAAATGTACAAAAATACGGGTGATTTGAGAAATATATTGAAATCTCAGAAAAATTATGGAAAACTAATAGGAGAAATTGCACATAAGGGATGTGTTAATGTTTATAAACAGTTGATGTCAATTGACAAGGAAAGAGCTTTTCAGGATCAGTGGAAGGCCAGGACCAACGCCATTAAATTTGTTGCCTTGAAGCCGGATGCTTTTCAAGGTAAAGGAAGAAAAGTTTTTTCTTAAGGCAAGCCATTCAGAAGAAGTTTATAATTCCTAATCCACTCTGAAAAAAATTATTAATACTAATTTCTACTTTTCTGTAGGTTAAAGCATGTGTCCGTTTCATTTGTTAAATTTTCGGGCCAGAAAAGTGATATTACTTTATTTGTTCAATTCCTAGTTAAATTTGAGATGTCGAAGCCTGAAAAGTAAAATTGGTATGTATCAATGATGTTTGAAACCCCCAAATCACAATTAATGCTCCAGCAACAGTTGATGTTGTCCAGAGGACTTGTCGTAAATGGACTTCGGTCCCCGTCTGAGGCCTTCGGCGGTGAGAGTATTATTCTGCAGATGCCTAAGTCTTAATAATGGCGACCACAACGAAGTTGTTGATGGGTTCTTTCAATCTACTAAATGTTGTCAGCTTTTTCTTCTTTCATTCTTTTTCCAGATCTTGCCAAGAGTAGACACCCAAAATCACATCTTCTTTCATTTTTATATATATAGAACTTTGGGGGTATAGAGAAGTTAGATCGATCACTTTGATATTTTACCAGATTCTGTTGAGGTAGGTGGAGGTGAGGCGTGAAGGTTTTGGTGGCGACGGCCGCAAGTTTTTCATTCTAGGAATGAAGGCTTTGGTTTTGATTTCTCGAGGAGTGAATGTTTTGTTGACGATGGTTGGAGTCTTGTGGATCGTGGTGGCGATGGCCGGCAGTGGTGGAGCCACTGTTGTCTTGGGTTTGGTTTTGGGCTTGGGGTGGATTGTGGAAGATGACCTTTTGAATAGGGTTTTGGTTTTTTAATTTAATTATTTTATTTCATTTTAATTGTTTTATTATATAAAATATACATTTACTATTTTAACTTTTTAAAATTGGTCAAAATTTGACTTTTGGTCAACAAATGGTCAAATTCCATCAATTTGAACTCTAGCTGCATATTTTTGAAAGGTTAGGAACCTTCGTTGGCACAATTAAAGGTTAGAGTAAAGTCTGCAAAAATTAGAAATAATAGGGACCACTGCTGTAGTTTTCCCTTTAATTTATCGGTGCTCAGGTGCATTGTGTAAATTTTTATTTTGGGTGTGGTCCCCGGTAGAAGTACTTGTCAAAAATTGGATATATGCATTGCTTCTGCCGAACCTTAAGATCCTTGATTTTCTTTGGATTCAAAGCTCATGATATTCATATTGAACTTCTCTCTGTTCTGATTGGGTTATGATCTAGGTCTCACATCATGTCCCATTATCTAGAAAACAACGATGATTACATGGAAGATGAACATGAAATGGAAGATGTGGATGATGACATGGGTGATGAGTTCCGCGGTCAAGATGTTGGTGGCTCAGATTCTGATGTGGATGAGTATGGTTACATGGTCTGTTCAAAATCTCTCTGTGTGAGCTCAATTGTTTATGTCCATAATGCGTAGGAATCTTCAACCTTCATCAATTCTTGCCGCGAACTGTTCTTTTTCCTTTTGCTGTACAGAGTGATAGAATGCAAGATACTACTGCCGCTCAAGCTAGGAGAGGCAAAGATATTCAAGGGATTCCTTGGGATAGGCTCAGCATAACAAGGGAGAAGTATAGGCAGACTAGAATCGAACAGTACAAGAATTATGAGAACATTCCTCAATCTGGAGAAGCATCAGGGAAGGTAAACTGTTCCATTGCTTTTAAAAAAAGTCCCTTCTTGTTGTTTCTCCTGAGAAAAAAAAAATTGGTTCAGTGAATTATTTTTATTTGTTTTGCTCGCTCACTTTGTATGCCTTTTTCCTCTTGTGAATAGGATTGCAAAACCACAGATAAAAGGGGCTTTTATTATGAATTCAGACGCAATTCGAGATCTGTGAAATCAACAATCTTGCATTTCCAGGTCAGTTACAAATTTTTATCTTCAAAGTTGCTTCATCAACTAGATAAATTTTACTTTCTCCCTATATGTTTTTCTTTAATCTGCATCCGTTAATTTGGATTTTTAATGATTATTAGGAAGTCTTTTCTTTCTCAGTTCTATGGAAGTGAGGGCTTAATTCTGTATTCAGTTTCTGTATTTGATATCGTAGTCTGCTGACATAACTTTTTACTGTAGAATATTGTTTATCATGTCTTAAATGGTGGCATTACTTTTTAAGTTATTTGTGTAGTTTTAGATATCGTATCAATTACATTAGACGGGATTATACACTGTTGTAATTAGTTTACTCGAATGGATAACTGTTGAGATTTGGAAAATTCTTATTATGAGCAGTCTGAATGAGATTTTTAAAGTTCGTGTTTATTGATAACTTAGGTATGAAAGATGACTCGTGCTCCTACGGATGTTATCAACTATAAGATAACAGCTGTCTTGATTTCCCACCAGGAGAAGGCTATTAAAACAGATGAAACTCAAATTAGTGAAGATGACGAATAGTCACTGTTATGTTATGTGCATGAACAGTTAACTTACATAGGATTTTGTTCCATATTCATATATCCTGATTTGTTCTGGTTTGTGTTTATTTACATTTGAAGAGGTCACAGTTAACCTAGCTCTTTCCTATGAGCCTCAATAACAAAAAAGCCCATTATGGGAAGAAGGAAAATAGTTCAGCAAAAGGTGAAGGGGAAAGAATGAGCTGATGGGGAACAGGGGTCATTATTCTGTTTGCCTGATCCTTCTATTGTTATTTCATCTTTGTTGTAATTTTTTTGTGGCTTATGTTTGCTTTATAAGCTCTATAGCTGACACTTACATTCTATGCTTGATGATGCAGTTGAGAAATTTGGTATGGGCCACATCAAAGCACGATGTTTACCTAATGTCTCGTTTCTCAGTTTTGCATTGGTCATCCTTGACTTGCAGTAAGTCTGAAGTTCTTAATGCCTCAGGACATATAGCACCTTCTGAGGTGAGTATTTTTGTTCCCATAGATGTTACATTTCTAGTTGCTCCCTTCTCTCTCCTCCAATATTGGAGCTACCACCAGTCCAAACAAGTTATCTGTTTCCCACTATTGCAGAAACATCCTGGAAGCCTGTTGGAAGGATTTACACAAACCCATGTCAGCACACTAGCTGTGAAGAATGAGCTTCTGGTTGCTGGAGGATTTCAGGGAGAACTTATCTGCAAGGTTTATATTGTTAATTTTTTTTTTTTTCATCTAGTTATATAATATTGTTGCAATATCTGTTTGTGTTGGCATTACCAGCATTTGCACATTGAGTTTCTGATTGGCGCTTCATTAGTGTAGTTGCTTGATTACCACTTTTGGTGTATATATTTAAAACAATTTTGACGTAGGATGCAATAAAACAATTATATGAGAAGGGGAAAGGGAGAAAAAGAGAGGGGAAAAAGAGAGAAGAAGAGAGAAATTGGAGGAGAATATCAATTTATTTCATTATCAAAGTTGTTTTTATTTTAATGCAAAAGTCACCTTTATATAGGGTTTCAAAAGATCCTATTCTAAATAGGAAATACTAAAAAAGAATATCAATTTATTTCATTATAAAATTTGTTTTTATTAATATAATGTAAAAGTTACCTTTATATAGGGTTTCATATTCTAAGCAGGAAATACAAATTAAACTCTAATTATATTTACTAAAATAAATATCAAAATTAGAATAAATATAATAATATCTCTTCTAATATTTCATCATTATTCCTTGATGAGAAAACTCGACTCCGATGAGATAAAATGCTACATTTTGGCCATGGAGGACGATCTTTTTTTTCCTCATCGAATAACGAAATCAATCATGTGAAGACAATTGAATCTAAAATTCAGTCCTAAGCATGTGACTCAATCAAGGAGGATGATCTTTCCTCTCAACGAAGGATGAGGAACTTCAAGAAGCAACAATTTGTGCAATTCATTCATAAAAACTACCACATAATTCACAGGAGGAGCACAAAGCACTATTATAGTAGGTTGTCTTATAGAAACGAATGCAACAACAGTAGCTCGAATGTATCTTGATAAGGAAACAATTTTGCTATATTGAAAGACAACATTCATTTAAATGTAATGATCAATCAAATAGATTAGTTTTAAGTGAGTACTCCAATTTTTTCTTTACATGTTTCGGAAATCGTGCCAAAAAAAGGTAATAAGACATAAAAATCATCATAAAAGTATTTGTGTCTAACTCGTGAGTCAAATGCAAGCTCATGAGAGTCATGACTAAAAATAGCTAATGACTAAAAATAGCTAATATATTAAACTCGGCATAAAAATCAATAAAGTGCGGAGCTAAAGCAATATGTAATTAGTGATTAATAATCAAATGTCGATAGAAAAAGAATATGAATGAACGTGTCAGACACGGACACGAGTGTCCGACACGATACGTGTCAGACACGTTGGCACACGATTTTTTGAAAAAGTTTCGACGATACGTTGCCAAAATGTTGATTAAAATATTATTTTTTTAGTTTATTTTAATTTGATAGTCTAAAGTATTTTTTTTTATACTTATTGCATCATATATATAAATAATTAAATGATAAAAATAGAAATCAAACTTGACATTAAATTCATACATGTTTCTTAATAACATAAGTTCAAAATGTAGAAACGAAATTAGTTACGTCATTCATTTTGAACCTCTTCAACATCTTCATCTCCATCATCCGCAAATACTATCGCTTGCAATTCCTGTTCGTCTAGAGACAAAATGGCGACTTCAAGCACACCTACATCTTCAAATGTATCAATTGCATCTCCACCGATATCCCACATTTTTGTCTCTCCTTGTGAGTATAGTGCACTTCTCCTTGACAAGAGACAAAGATTGCTATGGATGAAAACTGAATCTTCCACACGTTGTGGAGTTAGCTTATTCCGTTTAAGAGAATGCAAAAAGGAATAAGTACTCCAAGATGGTTGCCCCAATAATTTTAAGGCATAACTTTGAAGCATAGGTGTGCAAGCATCATAAATAACCCACCAAGTATTTGGTTCCAAGCGGTAACGATCATGGATAGATTCAAAATCACCAAAGTCGTCTTCCATACTTGAGAATTTGGCATACTCCTTATTCATCATATTACACTCTTCATTTGATAAGTACTTTTTAAAGCATTTTATTCTCTCTTGAAATCTCTACATCTCTATGTGGAGCAAGTCGAGTGGGATTCTCATTAAGTCATTACTCGCTATAGTACCTAAACAAGAGTTAAAGAAATGACAATTCATTCAATAACTAACTATAAATATTAAATATTATGAAAATGTAAATAAACAATAAATGTATGAACTTACCTTGGATTTAGAGAATGAGACAAGCAATGAAGTCAAGTGTTATTTTTGTTCCAACGATGCACAAGTATCCGATGAACATTGTAGAATGTTGATTCATCTTCTCAAGCTTTTTTCTCATGTCTATGAATTATTCCTCACTTTCTCAATCATTGTATCCCACACGTCATAAACCAAGTGAAGGCAAGGTTAGTCCATATCATAAAATCTAAGCATGTCATATATGGGAGAAGTGAAGGAAAGAACATTAACTTATAGTCCCACCAAAGATCATCAAATGACTATTTTTCACTAATAACCAAAGCTTGAAGACCACGTTGGATAATGTTAAATCTTTTTAACATGATAATAATAGAAGCTAATCGTGTCTCCGCTACAGAAAGCAATTTCAAATGCACAAATTCATTAAACATTGCTAGTCTTATAGAATGGTTCATCATAAAAAAATTTACAATCAATACATCGTCATGAAGATTGGTAATCCAATTGCATTCCTCATATGTGATCAAATTATTTTCAACATTCTTTGCAGCACAAATGTTCTTCAAAGCAAGATTTAGTGTGCGCACAACACATGGGTGTCCAAAAAATACGTGGATACTCTAATTCAATTATTTGCCCGACACTTTTGCAATTTGGAGCATTATCGGTTATTATTTGAACCATCTTTTTATGACCAATTTCTTTATAACCTCCTTCATCAAGTTAGTAATAAAATATTTATTTTTCTTTTCACCGGAACAATCAACCGCTTTTAAAAACATTGGTCCACTCTTGGTCACTGCCATAAAATTAATTAGTGGCCTTTGTGGATCTCTCCATTCATCACTTACAATGGTAACTCATTTTTTCGCCCAAGTGCCTTTAATTGGGTTTAATAACCTTTCCACATTTTTTCTCTTTTTGAAGAAGAATAGTTCTCGATTTGTTTTAATTAGGAGGCAAATACCCCTAAATTCGAATATTGGAAGCGAGTATAAGAATTAATGTAATAAGGATTTGTTGCA
>CAIGRB010030785.1:0-20166 GCA_903798255.1 Fraxinus quadrangulata | reverse complement strand
GCAACCTTTCTATTAATCTCAAGTCTAGCTTCAAAAGGTAAATATTTGAGGGGAGCCGTGCATTTTAGTTCCTAATTCATCAGGCATGTTAAGATGATACATGTGATGGTGCAGCATGATCGAATCTTAATCATCTCATTTTAAAAATTATTAATTTCAATGAAGGTTTTTAATGTGTAAATGGTTGACTTTTTTTGACACTCGACTATCATTACTTGAGTGATTCTAACTCTAATACTATTTGTAGAATTGGATTTTAATTATGTAATTTGGAAATCAATTAGTGTGAGGGAATATTATATCTTTATGATATTTGATGATCATTATCATTTGATTGATTCAATCTATGAGTTCAAGAATGATATTGTAGTTCTTTAATGTAATATTGAGATGAAATTATTTTGTTTAAATTGAAGGATCATACCGAAAAATTCTATCTAGTTGATGGACCTTTGGATAGGTGGGCAGGTCAGATATCTTACCTTGTAAAAGACCAAAAAAAAAAAAACTTGAAAAATGGAAAGAAAAATATATAGATACAAGAATTTTGTTTATCATTCTTATTATCCTATCCAAGAATCTCTGATCCAAAGAGGACCAATGACATGTAGCCAACTCAGTAAGCAAAATCTTTCTTTCATTCATCCACCTCTTCACAAAATTCATTTCTTTCTTCTCAAATTATAAACTCTGATCTTTGATTAATAATCTACCCAATATCCACCCTCTATTTTTTATCAATAAAATCCCCAATCCTCCTCCTCCTCCTACCACCACCACCACCACCACCACCACCACCATAATGGCCTCCACTTTGTTCTCCACACCAACTTTCCAAGGTCTCAGACCTCTCAACAAGCCCACTGACACCATCTTCCAAAAACCCATCTCCGCCACCTTCTGCCGCCCACTCACCGCCAAGGCCAGGCCGAGCAGCCTGAAAATCAAGGCTGAGCTCAATCCTTCACTGGTCATCAGCTTAAGCACTGGACTCTCCCTTTTCTTGGGCAGGTTTGTGTTCTTCAACTTCCAGAGGGAAAACGTGGCCAAACAGGTGCCTGAACAGAATGGAGTTTCACACTTCGAAGCAGGTGATGTGAGGGCCAAGGAATATGTGAGCCTTCTTAAATCTAATGACCCTGTTGGATTCAACATCGTTGATGTACTGGCTTGGGGCTCCATTGGTCATATTGTGGCTTATTATATTCTAGCCACCTCTAGCAATGGCTATGATCCTAAGTTCTTTGGTTGAATCTCATCTCTTTTGTATTGACGTTGTTATGTACAGTGTTTCTGTGTTTGTAGGGGAAGACACTGCTGCAATATTATTTGTAATTTTATGTTGATTCCAAACTTGCATCCAATTTGTTAATTAGAAATTATGAGGAAGAAATCAATTATTTTGTTGACTACTTATTTGCAATGGTAGAGCTGAACATGTTACAACCACCACTACCAATAACCTAATTCTTTTTCTCTGTAATTTAAATTTGGACATGTTTGTGCAACTTGTTATTTGTTTCAGTTGATGGGAATTGGTACAAAATGACATTCTTATTTAAAAAAAAAAAAAAAGACAATAAGATTGAGAAATGCTGATTGGGAGGCAAAGTTTCAATTATCAAATCTGAAAATATTCGACTAATTTTATGGCAATCATTCTTCAAAGTATGTTTTTCTGCCCCCCCTAAAAAGAAAGAAAAATCGAATCTGTTCGATGCCTTCTTTTATTAATAGAAAATTATACCAGGAGGAGGAACTCAAAAAAAAAAAAAAAAAAATCGGAACAATTACTATGTTCAAAGCTATACACCTTCTATTCATCATGTGTCATGAGTTATTTCAGTAGAATTACTATCCCAAATCATTGGATAATTCCCTGTACTGTCGTAGTAGAAAGGTGCCAACTCTTCTATCGTCCTTATAAGTCATTGTGTTAGATTGGCTCGATGCAAATGACTGGATAGCTTCCTTGATAATCGTACAATCACTTGAGTCCCAAGTAATCCATGTCTTCTTATATCTTTTCTTTGTCTTTGTTTATGTCCATGTGGCCGCTTCCCTGGTTTCCCGAACCGTAGTCTTCTTTGCTATACAAAAATATTTAACCCCCACAATACTCTACACACCAATTCTTCTACATCTTTAGGGAAACAATATATGTAAGAAAGAAAGAAAAATTACGTTTTTGGATGGAAAAAAAAGTAATCGTAATTATATTTTTAAAGAATAATAGGTGAAATAAGAAGCAGACAGTCAATTCCAATGTATCTAATGAGCCCATATTTCCGGCTCCCTTCTTCTTTTTACCATGACTTCCAGTCGATTATTCGTCAATTTTGGTGGGGGAGGCGATACAACTGTGAAGAAGATATATTGGGTAAGGCAGAGTAAGTTTGCAAGCCAAAGGAGGCAGGTGGTCTAGGCTTTTCGGAAATTGTGAGTTATTTAGACCTTGTTTGGTAGATATTTTTTTCAGAGTAGTTTTTGTGAAAAGTGATTTTTTTGAAAAACTCAAAACAAAAATTGAAGAGTGGACTTGTGGTCCAGGGGAAAGGCTATGGTGGAAGGCTGGTGGGGGTGCTCACACTCAGCTGAAGGTTCGGATTAATCTATGGAGGGTGTACAGTGAGGCTATGCTCGTGGAGGTAAATCTATGACTATGTTGACATGGGATACGTCTGGATGGGACGTGCAAATGCTGGTTATTGGAAAGCGAACTATCCTTCCTCATTTCCATGCGAGGCGCTAAGATTGTTTGGAAGGCACCAGGGTGGTTGCGATAATTAAAGGGTGTTCTAGGGTTGGAGAATTGGTAGTGAATGTGGGTGATATGGAACGAAAGAAATAGAGCTGTTCATGGCTGGGGTGCTAAAGATATTCGGATTTTACTAGACACCGGCCTAGATGGTTGGTGTTGAAAGGAGATGAGATTTCGGGGAAGGTGCGGTCTAGAGGTGATACAAGGTGGAGGCCTCCATCCCAAGTTATCTTGAAAACGGACGCGGCTATTCGCCATGAAGATGGATTTGGTAATTCGTTGAATATTATATAGGATGAAAATGGAGTAATGCTTGCAATGCACGACTTTCAGCTAGTGTCAAAGTCTCGTAGTTGTGGTTTGTGGCTTCGTGCTACTTTGTCCCACTTGAGGAGAACCAGATAGCATACATCATTGTCTCATATAGTGTTGGATTCTATAGTTAGTCGATGGATTGATTATTTTCTTGAATTTTTTCGCCTATTATCTGTGATGATATAATTTAATGAAACATGTTATGACCCTAAAAAGTAGTATATATTGGTGTTTTAATTAAAGTTATTTTGGTCAGTTTAGTTAATTATAATGATAATTTTTTTTTAGTTTTTTCTATTTTTTTTAAAGTGAAAGGTTTTCTTAGTAAAAAAAAAATGTAAAATATTATTTTGCTAAATTTTATGGCCCAAAAAGTTCCTAAAATGCAATTTTTGGTACTTGTGTGTGTGTAGCCTTCCTTGAACGTGACACACCACGTGTTTTACAATTTGAGAGGAGGAAATTGAAAGGTTAAAAAAGAGTAGCTGAAATTACAATGACACCCCTAAAGTGATTGACACCCCTCAATTTAAAAAAATTACAGAAACTTGCCTGTGAGAAAAAAATAAATATTTATTTCCCAAGTTTTGATATTATATTTGTTTTTCTTATTTTAACTTTAAACAAGAAAAATATTTCTAGCTTAAAGAAAGTGTTTTCTCATTCCCTGTTCCTTATTCAACGTCATTCTTTCTTGTATTAACGAGAATACTTTATATTTAGCTCTTGTTCGATGCAAATTAGAATCAAATTTGTAGTAAATTTTGATAAAATTAAATATGTAGTTGAAAAATTATTGATCCTACGAAATGTGGTTAAAATTACTTATTAACTTTAATTTTGATAAAAATCTATATTATGCTTTCTATCAAACAAGGGCATAATATGGTACGGTGGGTATGAGTATAAATAATTCCAACGTTATCATAGAAATTTAACTATTTATTTCAATAAAAAAAATGTTTGAACGAATTTAAATAAAAAATATTAAAAATAAGAAATAAGAGAAATAAGATTAGTTAAATTATTCAAATCACATTATAAATATATTAGGAGTTAAAATAAAAAATACATAATTTTACCGATAAAAAAACAAGTTGTATGAGAAGTTTCTATAATTATTAGTTGGGAGAATAGCAACTGCAGTCTCTAATCTGTAATCTTAACGTTGTAGATGGAGGACATGTAAATGGAATTACCCAAATTTTTTTTCCCCTCACTTGGACCATTGAAGTGAAGGGCAAATTGGTCAAAATGAGGAAAAATTTTGAGTCAACTAATGGATGGATGGACGGATTCCATTAACGTGTCCTCCATCTGCAACGGTAAGTAAAGGTTTGGGATCTCAACTATCAAAATGAAATGTTTAGATAATTTCTGCTAAGTTTTGAAAGGTTAAGGACTGCAACTGCTATTCTCCTATTATTAATTACTTGAAATGTATAAAGGGACACAATTCTCAAGTCTGTCCTCCACCTGCACCCGCCCACCACTCAATCCCACCCTAATACTCGATTAAACCAAATACGCAATTTCTTTCTCCTCTTTGGAGGGTCCATTATTTTATTGGATTGAGGAAAATCCATTTCAAATTATAATTACAGTCTAATGCGGAGTATTATGCTGTAGTAGCATAATTTTTGTTTCCCATAAAATGCCGCCCACTGAAAACCCCACCATGAATTCTCATTCTAATTCCAAATCAGAAGCTGAGTATGAAGAGATTTTTCAAAACCCAGATGTTTTCTCGCAAAAGCTTCAGGACTTTCACGTTCTCCATGGCACCAAATTTAGGTTTATTGGGATTCTGTTCATATTATTTCTCCGTTCGTTTTCGTTTTCGTTTTCTTGTGGGCGTTTTTCTTTTTGACTTTATTCTGGGTTCTCGATGTTAAGATTAAGCCTCTTTTTTTTTCCTTTTCGGTTGCGAAATGTATTGACTATTATCTGCATTTGCATGTTAATCGGCGAGTCTTAAAATTGTTCATTTTATTGCTTGTGATGCTTCCGTGTTAATATTTGTTTTTCTATTAAATTTTAGCTTTTCAGTTTGTTTCTTTAGTGTGGTATTTAGTTTTTTCGCATGACTATGTCCGAAGCCATAAGAAAGAGCTTCTATGTTGAGGGTAAAAAAGTGAGATCTTTGAGAAAAAAGTTGGGAGAAATAACCGTTGTTTAATGTTAGAGAAATTCATATAAAACTGAGTTCCTTATTTCTGCAACAAATTTAGTTTATTGATTACTAGAAATTTCTTTATACTACTACTATTTCCTGATATAATTATGACCTTGTTACTGTTCAGAGTCATGTGAATTGTTATTGTTAGGCAACCGTGCTAAAAAAATTGTTGTTTGGGAGTGAGAATTTTTCTATTTGCAGTGGTTTTTTCTTTTTTTTTGGTTGTCGTTGCTATATTAGTATTAACATTAGTTTGGAGGATATATGTTTTTTCCTTGTTGATAGTGTGAAATCAGAAAATGGATAAACTACTGACCTTGAAACACAAGTTTATGTTGCAATGGTGATAAAAAGCGATATGCCAAGCATTTATGACTTTGTGGATAGGAAATCTATGATTTAATGGGAGCTGGTTCATGAAGCGTCTGAATTATTAGATTTGGAACTGAGGAATATAGCGGAATTCTACATGGTGGACATGATTTTAGATTTTGCTATCGTTCTTCTTTATTAGTTAATAATCTCATCAGCATGTTTTAGTCCCTTGTACCTTACCTGTTTATGCTATGAATGGTTCACCTACATAACTGCTTCGACATGAATTGGAAAAGATCATAAACCTATAAGATGATTAACCAATTACTTTAATCCCTTCTTTGAGAAGTTCATCATTTACCATGTAGGATCCCCACTCTGGGAGGAAATCCTTTAGACCTACATCAGCTTTTTGTGGAGGTGACCTCTCGAGGTGGCATTGAAAAGGTATGCCTTTTATTTCTTTCTGTATACATAATGTGGCCCTGAAATTTATACATTACATGAAAGGATGCTTGTACCTAACATATGATCTGTTAGATATTGCTCAGCCTGCTAGCCAATTTAATGTATGAATTGCTTGTACCTAACATATGATCTGCTAGTTATTGCTCAGCCTGCTAGCCAATTTAAAGTATGAAGCCTGCAAGATATTTTCGATACATAGCTAACTTAGAGTATAAATCATCCGTTGAGGGAAAAAGTGCAAGAGAGAATTATTTTCTCTTCAAGAAGTGGAAGACTAAGGTTTCTTTTTTTGTTTTTTATTTTTTTTCGTTGGAAAGTATGACACCACAAATCTAGATACCCTATTTTTGGAAGTATTATCATTACTTTGTCTTAAAATCATAATTGAAGAAAAGTGATTATATTTTTCTTTTTCACAATAAACATTAATGACTTTCATTTATGAAAAGAATTTGTAGAAAAATTTTATACTTAAACAAAACATAAGATAATTAAATTAGATGTTAACTTTATTTCAAAATAAAGTTGATATATACATGTGTTAGTACTAAGCGTGTCTCACCACTAGTAGTCGTCTCAAATCATTTTGCATTTACTATCTAAAAAATTAGGAGGGATAACATGGAATAAGTTAATATCCAGTAACCAAATCTCATGCACTTGATACATGTTTATAATATGCATTTATTTACACATATTTGCTTTTGAAATTATGTTTCCCTTTTCTTTTATCTTTTCATTAAAAACATTAACATTGTGAGCTCACTTTAGTGTATCTTCTATCCAATCAAAATGGTCCCGCAAGACGGTTAATAACGTTGAACATCATTCAACCTTATCATTAGTCGGATGCGTCGGTTCCACACCCTATTTTTCAATCACACCTTTCATGGCAGAGACATATACCTCTTAAAAATTCGTATACATATTTTTTTGAAAACATTATTTGTCACATTATCATTTAGAAACTTTTTATTTCTTGAAACTTCATGCATGCTAATGGATGTATTGACTTACATATAACATGAGATGTATTTTAAATTAGATATGGCAAATATCATCTAAAAATATAAAAGCATGTTCCTAAGACGTAAAAAATAAATCTTAAACTAGCAAAAGCAAATAATCCTATTTTAGATTAACCGTAGAAATAATTTTGTAAAAAATTTCATTTCCATGTGTAATCATTGTGTTAGAGTCAATTATGTAATTTAAAAACAACATGGTATAAAAATTAATATACATTTTTTAGGTCAAGATTGTATCTTTAAATTGACAATGAGCGTACTTTAAAGTTTAAACTTTAAATCACAAAGTAAAAACCTTTCGAATTTCATGAAAATAGCTTTGTACTGATGTGAAGTGTTCGAGAAACGGAGGAGAGAACGTGACATGTATATGGAGATGGAAAAAATGAATAATGATCATCAGGTCTTGGGTCACCAGTTCGAGGCCGCTCAGGACCACTGAGGCGAGTACTTGACCGTCAACTTCAGGGTCCCGTGAGATTAGTCGAAGTGCGCTCAAACTGGTCCGAATATCCACGGTTATTAAGAAAAAAGATAAAAGATAAAAGAAGTTTTCATTTATTCATTGTTGACCACTATAAACATGTGAGCATGTAAGGAAAATTAAGGGGATAAAAAAGGCTCAATCATGAGCATAGGCAAAATTCCATATGATTTCCAAAATTAACTCTAAAGTTAAATGAAAGTTTCAAGCACCAATCTAAGGAAAAAGGGCCATGCTTCTTCCAATACAATATGGCAATCAAGTTTTTCTCTTTCTTTCTTTTTTATTTTATTTCGTAGTAATATTTTGGGGGCAAAGAATGCAAAAAATTCTGGCATTAGTTTAGAAAAAATGGTACAAGCTTACCAAAATTATTTAACGCAAACTCAATACACTTATTATAATAAGACAAACTTTCCTCTCATATTTAATTATTATTTACCTTCCAAAATTATCCGGACAATGGAATAATTATGTCTGGATAATTAAAAACACATGCATAATTCAGCATCCAGTAAGTAAAAATAATTATGCTTATAAATAGAAATAATCAGTTAAGATACTCCTTGAAAATTGGCAAGCTATTTATCACTTTTATTTTTCCGAAAAAATATTATAAGTACATAAGCTCAGAGTCAACTATCATTAGCTATGAAATAAAAAGCATATTGCAATAATAACATTAATATTGTGTATGTATATTAAAATATGGCATGAATCATCATAATGCAATAACTACTTATCAATTGGGCACTTGACGTCATCAGAGCATCTCCGAACCATCCATTGTAATAATCTTAGTTTATAGCAACTTTGTACTTAGACAATCAAATGAAAACGTAAATAAATTCACGACATACTTAAAGAACATAAATATCGCATTAATTATATGGAACCCTAGATAGTGTGGTGTTAACAAAGAATGTGAAAATTTGATGGATTAGGAAAATCGTGTACTGGAAAATAGAGTATGAATTTTTGGAATCTATCAGGCTCACACAAGTTTTATCTTAGACTCAATTTTGTGATCTACTCTATTTAGATATTTAGCCCATTCCTTGAAACAGCTGGACATTACTTTGACTTCTTTGCTTATCCCTAGACTCATAGTATGTATTCTAAATTACCATTTTGACTTGACTGAGGTTCATGAGATGTAGACGTCATAATCCTTGTTTTTCTTTTGTTTTGGGTTTTGAGGCTGTCAAAGTGTGATAACTGAACGATGAAGCTTTGATCAAAGAGTATGGGGCTCTAGTATTCTATTCAGTTAAAAGGATCGAAGGGACACTTCGTCAATATTTTCATTGAACTTGCATTTTTATCGGCGCAGATTTTTATAGTTATACTATGAAAAACATGTCAAAAACAAAAATGTTAAACTGATCTGCATAATCTTATTTATTAGCTTTATGTTGTGTTAATTATGTTTCTTCTTCTTATGTAGTTTAAGTCCAGTTAATCAGCTGGAAAAATGCATAATTTAATTTGAATTCACATTGATGTGCATCTTTTTCACAGGTTATTAGAGATCGTAGATGGAAGGAAGTTACTGGGGCCTTCGATTTCCCTTCTTCCATAACAAGTGCATCATTTGTTTTGCGGAAATACTATCTGTCATTGCTTTATCACTTCGAACAGGTCTATTATTTTCGGAAAGAAGGATCCTCTATCTCAATGGCTGGTATATTCACAACACAATTTCAATTACAGTGATTTGAAGATTTTCCGTAGTTCAAATAAAAATGATTCCGCTATCTGTTAAATAGATCAGGCAGGCAGGATTCTCAATGGATCAACATCGCCGCATGCTTCTCGTGATGGTGCTACATCATATCAACGTTCAGGTGAGGGCCCATTGCACTTTTTTTTCTTTGCATGTGGTTTTTGTTGTACATTTTTCATTAATAACTGTCCACAATGTGTTGTTTAGATGCTTTGCATGCATTCATGTCTTCCACAATTTATTATTGTCAATGTATTGTGCAGTGAGCCCTAGCCTGGAGGACGGCAGCTTAGTCACTGGAACAATTGATGCAAAATTTGATTTTGGATACTTAATTACTGTGTGCTCGGACTCTGGGAATTTGCAAGGTGTCCTATATCATAATCCTGTGGAACCAAATGTATTCCATAGTCATACTTCTTCTGCCGACCCCGCTCAAAGTATCCGGAAAAGGCAGCATCTGGCATTTAAGGACCCGGCTCATCCCAAACCAAATAGAAGTGGTTATAATTTTTTTTTTGCCGAGCATTATGGTAGGCTGAAACCTTTGTACCATGGGCAAGAAAGAGATATCAGCAAAAAAATTGGGGAGTTGTGGAATGGACTCACGGAGGCCGAAAAACAGGTACCATATATTCTATATATATTATGAAATTTCTTATCTCTTCTTGGGAAGGGTATAACACAGCTATTAACTGTTGGTGATATAAATTCTTGATGCAAGTTTCTTCATTGACATATATGTTGTGTTAACGTATGTATAACGTATTTCTCCTTATAATAAGAGTAATAGACTCCAAGTAAACAAGTTAGAAGTGAGTGGTAAACCAAAATTAACATGGTTTGTCGAAGGTTGTGAAAGATTTAATTGTGTTGGATCTTCTGGGCCGTAAACCAAATGGATGGCAAAAATTGATTTATATGATGGAGCCAAATTTATCGGGAATAAGACCTAGCCATATTTGTTATCTTACTCTACTTATTTTAAGCTAGGAAATTTTCATTTTAATATTTTGGCAACTTTCAGGTTTTGTTTGAAATTTTCAGTATAAATAGGATGATTATTGAATAACTTAGAAAATTGATTTGACATAGTCAATGATAATGAAATCTCTCTTACAATTTTCTCCTAATTCTCCAACTTCACCTCTCCTCGTTCTTGTCTCGTTGTGTTTCATGCTCCTCATCAGTAACTTATTTCATTGGGTAGGGGTCACAAATTTTATTGAAATATGGGGCCTGATAAGTAAATGCAGCATGATAGATATTTAAATTGTTGTCCTTGAACAATTCAAAGTTTCTTTAATAGCGTGCATTTTGATTTTTACCCCAAACAACCCCTCACTCTACTCCCACCCTCAAAACGCTCTGCTTTTAGGTTGAGTTTGGCCTCAATAGGTCATTTTTACAAGCCTTGACATGTTTTGTCTATAATGAACGGACACGCGTGTCGACACGTCGACACACGATTTTAAAAGTACTAATACGATACATCGGCGACACGTTGATTAAAATTTTTAAAATTCTTCATTTATATAGTATAAATTTGATTTTATCGTTTTTATTAATTTTTCTAGTTGAAATATCTTAAATGGGTACCTATTTGTTACTTATAATTTTGAATTAAAAATATATAATATTTCAGATAATTAAAGAAAAATGATTATGATAAAGTATCCAAGGAGTGTCGGTATCCGACACGGATACACTACCTTAATTGAAGTATCCGTGCAACTGAGTGTTTTGTTATGTATGATCCTTACCACTTTTGAAGCACTGCATATCTTATTGAGTGATTCTTCGTTACATTTTTTACTACCTTTTTTTTGTTCCTTTGGAGTTCAACACACGTTCAATCTGGGTTGTCAGTCGTCATCTTCTATATGTGGCTATTAGATTTGCAAGCAATTTTTCTGAATTTATTGAATTATAACCCTAATGATGAATCGTTCTGGGAAATCACATTTCCAACTTCTTTTTCATTAAAGCAAAAAGGGGCTATTGATGCATTGTATACTGCTCAGTGCTCCTGTGCCAGCTATTAATTTCTGTCTCGCCCTTCCTCTTTTCCGTTTGTTGAGTGCAAGTGGCTGTGGATGCATGGTACATCATTTAGCTTTAGCATTTTTTTTATGATTTTGCTGAAATTCTCTCTTTACTTTCTAAATTCCAACTTCAGTTGTGTCTCACTTATTAAAAGTACAATAAAAAGTTAGTTGTTGAGATTGGAACATATTTAAAACTTCTGAACTAAAATTATGTTGATTGTGGCAGAATTTGCTGATTGATTTCTTCTTGTCTATGGAACATTGTTATTTTATCCGAAAATGGAAAAGATCAAGTCCCAGTCTACTTTGGCACAAAACTTTGTAGAACTAATGTTTATGCGACAGAAACTTCGTATCTTTCTCGTTAATCACAACAAGCTTCAATGAATTGTACAGAAAAGAATGAAAAGTGACTTGCATTCTCATTTATATTTTCTTGCCATGTATAGCTCAAGAATTACAGCACTAGATTGAAGTAACTTACAGTCTATGCTATCTACAATCAAAGGAAACAGAATTACAGCTCGTGCTTTCTTTTGGTGCTATTCAGGTTTATCAGGAAAAAGGGTTGAGAGATAAGGAAAGATACAAAGCTGAGATGTTGGAGTACAAATCTTCTGGTCACCATTTTCAAGCTCAATAGGTTTCACCCTGAAAGCAATACGCTACCTGGCAGTTGCTTCCCATCAAAATGTGGTGTCCGTCTTTAATATTAGTCTTTGATTTGGTTCTCTTTGTTCTCTTTATCTATAGAAAAAGATGATTGCAAAATGTTGCCCTTTAACTTTTCCTCTTTACGAGGGAAAAAATCCCCAGGGGCATATGATGCGGCTAGGAAGGGGATAATTTTTGTGAAGTATCTTGAAACTGTTTGTGTTTGCATATGCTGCATTTTAAACTTTCATTCGCTGTATGCATGTGTTTAATGTAGCTTCACTTCTTTGTGTTCTTGTCGAAGCTTTGCCCACATATTGTCGGGCTTTAAAGAGGTCAATTAGTTTTCAGGTTATCATTACTGGTATTCTTTAGGTGTAAGTTGTAGCATGCGTGTTTGTAAATCAGTTATTCAAGTTACAGTGCCCAGATATTGGCATGGATGGTTTACTGGAGATTTTCAGAACTATGGCTGAAATTTGTCGACTTGGAGAAATTTCACTTCGCTTGTGGAATTCGTTAAAGACCAAGTACAGTAAGTGTGTGAATTATGAAAAATTATCAACCTGACATCAGTTCTAAGGTTCTAGTCAATGGTATGGTTGTCATGTTTCACATATTTGTCAAGTCAATGACCGTGACCAATGCTTAGTCAAAGACCAAAAACTTGTCGTGTTAAAGGGTGTGGCGTCAAATTGAATTTGTGAAGGGTAGAGAGAGACTTTTAGTGTCCCCTTCAGCCAAGAAGTGGAGCCGCATAATTAGTAGTCAATAGACTTTTTTCTCACGCATTTTTTGTTCATAGTTTGATATTTTGGTGTCCTAGGCTTAAAGGAAACATACCAATCCATCCCGAACTTGGTGGTTAAAATCTTTTGTAGTGGTGATATTGTAGGAGAGGTTTAAGAAAAAATAGCTTGATGCATGATGATAAAAAGCTTTAACACCTCTTATTCTTATTCTTATTCCTTTTCAACAGAAAAAAAATGAAAAATGAAAAATCGTTTTATTCAAAACTCCAATTATGACGTCCTTTTCTCCCACTTAATACCTCGATGCATCAAGAAGTTAACTTTGGTGCCAATAACTTGCTGGTTTGTGACTTTTATGGTAAGGTGAAGTGTAGAGTACTTGACAATATTATAAAAAAAAGAAGTTAAAATTTGTTTATAGCATATGAATTAATGTTGCATTGTAGAGTGGTCATTTCTAATTTACAAATATACTTGATGTTGCTATATTTGTTGGAAAATGGACTACTATAATGGAGAAGAGCTAAAATCATACTAGTGAAACTAGTCTTTATAGCATCATGTTTACATTTCCATGTAAAATAAAGTTAAACGAACACTAAATTTTGATTAAAAAATGATTTTTTAGGAATTTTTTTTAAAAATTTTTTTGGCAATGGAAACAAATTTTATAACTAATTGTAGAAAAAATTATCTAATTTCATGTAAAACAAAGTTAAACGAACACAAAAAAAATCTAAAATTTTACAGGTGGAAAATTATACCAATCGAACACATTTAATTAACAATTTCATGGAAAACAAGTTCTAGACAATTACTTTCTTTGAAATTTATTTTCTTTCATCTCATTTTCCACATTTGTAATCAAACGAACCCTAAGATTTGATAGTAGACATCCCTTTTTTTTTTTTTTGTTATTTTTTTTGGGTGTTGTATGCTTATAGACAACAATAGAAGGGATGGAGTAATGGGATTATACAATATTAAGAAAATCTCTCATTGATTGGAAACCTCATGGAAGAAGAAGTAATTGACATACTTAATTATGGTAATTAATACATTAAAGAAATAATTAAATACGCGTGTGATTTTGATGTAAAAGGTCGTGACTTTGTTACTTGACCAAACAAATTCACTTCCCTTTTCGCATTCAACATTCTTACTCTCCAATATGATTTTGAAAAATAAATAAATAATCCAACATGTTAATATCTTTTTGATGCAAAGAAAATTGGAAAAAACTATGTAAAGGGCATGGGATACTCCTTAAGATTTCTAATGGCATAAAGCATTCCTTTCTGGATACTTAAAATTAAGAAGAAGAAGAAAATATAAAAGTTAACAAAAATCTTCATTTACTCCTAACAAAATCTTGAAAATTTTTTATTTAGGTAAACAAGACCCGTCGAAGCAAAAATTCCCGTGATTATGCTTGTTTATTAAGTTAAACTAAAAAGGAAAAAGTTTTTTTTTTTCAATTAATCCTAACTTTTTTTATGGGCTCATGCATATCTTTGGGAGAGAGATTCCAAAAAAGGCCAATAAGATCAAGATGAATGGGTGGAAGAACGTGAGAGTCAATTTCCACACAGCAGTTAAGAACTTACCCTCTCATTTCTTTTCTCCTTTTTCTTTCTTTCTTTCTTTATTTATTTTTTCCCTTCATTCGCATCACTGATCTTGACCTGGGGCTGTGAATGTATACGCGTGTTCGTTGATGACATGCATATACATATATATGCTGTTTTCATTGTGGAGCTGGTTTTTCTGAAGGGTGTACTCAGAATCGCCATAGAGTTCTCGGCTGGGAAACTGTGTTCATCTTCTCTAAGTCTTTGATCTGGAAAATCTGCTTCAAATTCGGTTCATGGAGTTTTCTCTTTTGAGTACTTATTTCTTTTTCTTTAGTTCCTGAGGTCTTTTTCTGTGCAAGTTTTAGCCATCACTTTCCCACAACTACTCCTCAGTACATTAGCCACCTTCCCCTATTTGCTTTATAATATATATATATACACACACACTGCTGTGGAAAACACGGACACCGTCGAGGTGGGGTTGTTCTTGCGTTCTTCTCAATGGTGGATAATCAAGATATTCAGTCACAGTCAATCAAGAAATACGACCACAAATCCCAGGTATGTGGACCTGTTTTTCGAGAAGGGAATCTGTTTATTAAGATGAAAATTCTGAAAAATGAAGAGGAAGGAATGAAGGAAGATCAGAATAATGGCTTTCAAAAGCAGGATCAAATGAATAATAATAAAAGGGTTTGTCGGTTTTGTAACAAAGTGTTTAGTTCAGGTAAAGCTTTAGGTGGTCACATGAGAATCCATGTTCAAGCTAACAAAGATCTGGTTTTCGAGAAGAAGCTCAAAGCCTGTCAATCTGTCAAGTTCAAGAAGTATCTGCCTGAAGATGAGGATAGAGTTGTTGATTTTGTGAAGAAGAAGAAGCATTATAATGGTTACAATAAGAATCAAACTTGTACAATTTGTCATAAACATTTTCCATCGGAGAAATCGCTGTTCGGGCACATGAGGTGCCATCCTGAGAGAGAATGGAGGGGGATTCATCCCCCTACAATGGCAAGAAACAGCCCATCGTCATCTTCTTCATTCAACGCTGAGACTCAAAAAATGAATGATCGGATTGATAATTGGATTGATTTGACAAAATCATTGAAAGGTTGGTCAGTGACTGCGAAGAGGGGCCGCAAGGCGATGGTGGCATCAAGCTCAGAGATTTCGAGCTTGGAGGATGATCAATTATGGGATGCTGTTAAAGATCTTATGATGCTGGCTCATGGGGACTCGTACGAAAGTGGCCTAACAAATAGGCAAAAGGTCGATGAATCTGATGTAGCTAACATTACTTCACTGAATTCCAAGGCTGGAATTTGGGACGTTAGTCCGGTTTCTAAATTGAAGAAGCAAATAATCGAGGAAACTTACGTTGACGAATTGGGCTCCTCCAATTTTGAAGATCTTGAATATTTGCAAGTGAAAAGTGTGATAGATGTAGGTGAAGCGACAGATGTTCTTGGAACTGGGCTTATCCTTGAAAAACCCGTAGTAGAGTTCGAGCATGAGGATTCCTCAGATGACAACAAGAAGTATTCAGAGACTAGTTATGGCAACGTGACAATCAAGAACAAGAAGAGAAGGAAAAAGGTGAAATTGAGTGATTTGGAACTGGTACAAAATGCTAGTCCAAAGTTGGCACTTCAGCCTGATAAGTACAATTGCAGCACTTGTGACAGGTCCTTCCCAACACACCAAGCACTGGGTGGCCATAGGTCCTGCCATAAAAAAATCAAGATTTGGGTCGACGAAGAAATTTCAAATCCCGTTGTCCAATTGGCAGACGAAACTAAAGAAAGTGAAGCTAGTAACATATGCAGGAGAGTGCTCGATTTTGATCTCAATGAGGTTCCTCCACCTGAAGACGAAACTGGTATAGAGTCTGAACTTGTAGTTAGTAATTAAGGTTATGCATCTTCCTCTTATAACTCTAATTTCCCTTAGTTAATTGAACTCAAATTCGTGTTATTTTCTGCTTGTAGTCAGCTAAGAAGTTATTATTCATAGGTGATCATTGCTTCTTGCTAATGTTTTAATCTGTCGGGACATACAGTGAAATAGGAACTGTGTTGGTTCTTGCTTCGCCAGTTATTTTTTATATTGTACAATACAGCTAGCTATCTCTCGAACACAGGTTTAGGTTCAGTTTGGTTCAACCGTGGGACCGTCTCCTGTTTGCTTCTTACTTAGGCTTTAGGCCTTTTATTAGTTAAACTTGGTAAAGCCGCCAAGTGGCGTATTTTTTTGAAACGATGTCTTCGGTAACTCAGACGTAAAGAGTTAAAGTGTGACTTGTATTTGTCTTTTGTGTTTCATTTTTCTTCATGAAACAAGGATTTTGTGAGGAAAACAAGTACAAAAATTGAAGGCGTAAAGAGGCTGCTAACACATGATCCCCTTGTCAACTTAAGTTGTGTGGGGACAATTTGTTCATCACGCTTCTCATCCCTTGAAGAATAATAAATATATATGTAGAATTAGTGCTAACTATCTTGCTGGTTGAATCAAATGCAGATTTTTTTTTCTTGTTCAATAATTAGCATTTCATTGAATAATGAACTAACAAAAGTCGACCCTAATGGTCCAACATATAGAATCCACACATATTTTAACGATATTCGATCGAAAATACGAACTTTATACAGAAATGGAAGACTTAACCTCCGAAAAAATGAAGTTTGACTTAACTGAAGCTTGCAAGTTTCAATTGCTTCTTTGTCAAACCTTCGATTTCCTTGATATTTTAATAAAAAGTGACGAAGATTTCTTAAAAAACATTCTACAATATTTTTTTTTAATTAAAAGTTACTTTTATAATTAAGCTAGAAGCGGAATTGGGGGTATATTCCAAAAAGAATCTCGTCCACGTGTGGGGTCACTGGAAAATGGTCTTAATCATCCTCTTATGTTACTTTTATACATCAAATGAGTTAAAATTTGAAACATCTTTATGGAAGTCAAATGCAAATTCCTCTATTAAACTGATAATTGACTTTCATGTTAATGTTCTTCCAATTCAATCGTGGCCTCTTCACAAGTCAAAATTAGCGGTTTTATTTAAGTTTGATTATTATATATCTAAATTTTTAGTACATAGTATCTGCACGATAACATTAACTAATACAAGTCGATATTTGTGACCTTCACATGTCGATACATGTGCTTGCACAAGCTTTCGTGTGCACAAACAGATACGTATAGTTTGCAAAGCTTTGAACGACTCGTTTGTTGATACACATATATATGTAACATGTGTGCCCGACGTTGATGTTTTGCACTATAGAAACTGGGGTTGGAAGTAAGTGAATAGAGAAATCTCAACTACTTTCTACACATTTTCGTGACAATATGAAAGCAACAATGCTTTTGACTTTCTATACACACAAAAGGGTTCTTCTATTTGTCTTATTTATGTTTAGAAATTTACCATATCTATACGTGCATTATTTGAATATTGTATACAAATATCATAACCCTTGGTGAAATAAGTAAGTAAACAATGGAGAAAGAAGGCTATGCATGAGAGTTGTTACACTTAATTGTGACGTCCCAAGATAATGGATGTGGTAAATCAAGTCATTGCCAATGCCAAAGGAAAAAGACCATGTCAAAGTCCAAAAAAAAAATTTGGATGTGCTTTGATTAGTTGAGACGAGACAAAATTTAGCAAACTTGTATCCTTGCATAGTTAGCCAAAAAATTTAATGAGGTAGAATGCTCCAATTAGTCACAAAAGAAGAACGTCAACTTTGAACGATAGAACATTTGATATGGCAATTGGTACCATGGTCTGATCTAAGAGCTTAGATTTCGAAAGAGATAATCAACTTAGTATTAACATGACACGTGATCAACAATCAAAGCAAAGAGATACTTTCAAATAAATTTTATTACACAATTTAGTCTAGCATACAAGTCATGCATAGCCTATTTGAATCTCCAAAATACGCTTAGAATATTACATCTACTAATATATCATGTATATGTGTATGCAAAGAGACGTCACTAATTCTTCAAGGCAACTATTCCTCTCTCACTTCAATAAAAATCAAATAGATTAGTAAGAGGACATAAATTGATGTTAATCTGAATTATAACTAGTCATATTGCTAACGGATTCTCAACGGTAATCATTTTCAAAGTTGTATCGCTAATCATCGACTCACGTACCATCGGTGATCATCGATGAAATTTCTATTAATGATATGAAAACTTAATCCATCTAAAAAGAGGGAGTTTAATGTAAAGTGAAATGAACAATAACTCAATGTGTCTCGTCTTAGACTTGATCATCATAGAACGCATGACATGTGTGGAGTTCTATGTGCACAATAATAACTCAAGCACTAGTTTTATAGTCTACTCGCGTCTACTTAATGCATAAGCATGTGAAGCAAGTTTAGTTTCTAGAAATTTTGTCGATTTTTCTGAAGATAATGGCGAAAAAAGCATATATCGATAAATAAAACATTTGTTTAGTAAAATATTGGAAAGAATTAAAAAAATTGATTAAATGAATCAAATTAATACAAAAGATTGAACTGTACAAAAATTACTGTAATAGTTCTTGATTAAGGTGTAATTGTGTTTAGCAAAAACTAATAACTATCAGCTTATATTATTTTGTTTACGAATTCAAACCAAGCCTCAATTACAAAAGTGACACATGGGTTGAATTAGATAAGATTATTAAGCGCGCATAAATCCGAATGATCCCAAATTATATTGATTAACTAAGATCAAGTCACACTTATATTCAAGGTTTTTTAATGTAATTATAAAGGGTACCGCTATTTCCTTCCACAATTTTTATATATCTATCCGACTCTAAGCCTATCTTTATTAAGTTTTTATATATATCCGCACAACTTTTATATATCTATCACATTCTAAATAGAACAACACTATAGTTACATAAAAAATCAACAAAAAATACAGTTGGAAGGTTTTCATTGGAAGAACATCAGCACCCTGTTCAAATTCCGTCAAAAGCCTGTACCTGCAGGTTTATTGTTCTAAATATATCCCTAACACAATTATAATTTTTTTTTTTTTTAAACACTAGATGCATCCTCATTAGCCCGTGAATTGAAAGATTACGAGAGTGGATTGAATCGGGATATTCGCGGTACAAATTTCCATAAAATATCATGTGCCTTCTTCCTTTTCATTTCTTTTGCTGCAATAAAGAAAAAGTATCAAGGAGACAATGTTAATTAGGTATGATACGACAAACAATTAGTCGCCATAGGTGAACACCTGAGTATAAAAAATAAAATAAAATAGAATAACGAGTTGATGGTTGCTATTAAGCATTAACAGAAATTTACACACATTAGTTCAGCACTTCATCTGCTATTTGAACAGAAAATTGAGCTAATGACCTAACTAATACTTATTGAAAGCACTCTCAAACAGAAAGGCCATAAATCTACAAGAAAAATAAAATAAGAATTCTTCAATTAAACTGTGAAACCCGTTAACCTTTATATTACCAGTAAACACTATGAAAACACAATTTGACATTACCACCAAGATCAAACTCATCTATTTAAAAAATTGCACCCACAAACATAAATAATCGTACATACTCAAAACTTAAAAGCTGAAAAGTAGATAACATTGAAAAGCTTTCTATTGGCAGCCATGATTTCTTGATCAGAAGAATCCTTGACACACTCAACGCCTCGCATGGGTCCCGGCGGAATGCGGGTGCCGATGATCCCCCCATTCTTTCTCACTCTAATTCACTTTTTTTCAGTATTCTCTTTCCCTTTTACCAAAGTTCGTTTCTTTTGCCTTTTGCAAAATTGACCTTCTCGTCTGCTTGCTATATGAAGAATATTATAAATTGTA